>JBAMJV010007514.1:50000-107981 GCA_037951105.1 Echinarachnius parma
GATTTAATTCTTAAAGTTAAAACTGTAAAGTGTAAGATATTGCACAAAATTACATTTGAGACTTCTATCCTATACCAATATCATTGTAAAATACAATTGAAAGATTTGTGAAAGTTTGAAAGAAAACAAACACTGTTTACCTAGTGAAAAAACGAATATTGAGTTCATATTTTATCACCGAATACTTTGTCACAGGAATGGTTAGCCAATTTAGATATTTGCACCCCTGTATGTTTACACACGTAGTACAGAATTCATGGAATTCATGCTCGCTGGGTTGAAAAGATCAATCTCCGGTATGTTACCACGCATGCTGCAATGGGCTGCAATGCGGACGCAAATAGCCACGACTATTTAAAACCGTTGACTAACGGTTTTGAAATAATGATAATTATCTTCATACCAAAGAGACATTTGAACAAATCTAACCCTATTTTATTCCTCTCTTACCATGAGCTAAACAACACGGCAGAAAAGAAACGAGGAAGCTCCAAGTATTTTTCGTGGAGTTAGACACTTTACAGGCATCACTTTAACGTACAACCAGACATTATTTCTCAATCGAATGATAATAAATTCACAATGGTTGAAAAAAGATCATCTGATACATCACCATTCACATCCTCGATAACTATAGCACCTGCCAACACTTCCAAACTATTAGTGTGTATAACTTTCTGTTATATCTGCTTTGCAGATAAATCTTTACCGACAACGTTCTGTTTCACTAGATTTCTCTTGGTTACAATTTCAACTGATCGAGAAAAAAAACCGATAGATAACGTCATCCACTCAAATAGTCCTCCTCTATTCTGGTGGTTAATCCACACAGATGTATACTCCAAGAAAGCGTCCGCTTCTAAGTCGGCATCTCCACCTCTCCACTTCAGCAGTACTTCTTTTAATTTGTTACCTAGCGGTGACTGCATCCTTGTGTACCTTTTCACGAGGGCAAAAGGGATGTAGCCTGAAATCAGGCGCGAAACACATTTTCTCTCCCTAGTCATGATAATGTCCTCCTCTTTCTCTATGGTCTCCATGTTCAACCTCCCTCCCACAATCACACCAAATATCTTCCGTAAGATGTACTGAAGAAGTACTGCCCTAGTTAGCCTTCTCCCTCCCAGCTCCTGTCCATCGATAAGCTTATCGATATATTCAAGCGATCTTTAGTTCACCTCTATGCTGACGATATTATATATTTCTCCCATGAAGATGATAAAAAGGTTCAGTCTGTTCGTATTATTAGTGAAATGCTAAAGTTAGATGATTGGATGCGCACAAATAATTTGTTTATGAATTACACCAAACTGTTCGTATGCTTTTTTGAACAAGATATATTATCAAAGTGTAATGACGTTGATATACAAATCAGAGATAAGTACGTTGAAAAAGTTGAAAGCACAACATATCTTGGAATTCACATCGATAGAGAGTTGAAGTGGGATATGCATATTGAAAATATGTGCAGAAAATTGGTAGACTTGTAAGCTTTCTTCGTAGATTACGTTATTTATTATCAATGAATCTAACCTAAATGTCATTTATAAATCTGTTATACTTCCTCATTTTGATAATAATAAAAATAATAATAACTTGCATTTATAACACGCTTAATACAGGGTTTCTAAGCGCAAGTATTATTACCCATGTTAAACAGATATACAGTACAAACCCACACAATGATATTGCGTACTTTCTCAACTCCCCTGGGAGCATACTCCGTAAGAGCAGATATCTTGTTTTTTTTTATTAGTATTTGTTCCTTCATAGAATCTAAATTACAGTGTTGTTCAATTCAAAATTTAATATGGGTGTCTTATTTATTCCCATCTAGGTATACTGGAAATGTATCAGATGATTTGTAATTGGTGGAGAAGCCCTTTAGCAATTCCGGTCAGTTACTCTATATGTTTTAATTCAATTATATTCTGACATAAATTTCATATTGACAATACTACCCATAGTGGAGCAGATTGGCCAATTGATCCTGCACTTAAAGGGGTAGTTTAGTGTTGGTAAGGCTGAACTTTAGTAGCTAAAACCTGCAAAGTAACATTATAAATTAATAGTTATAACTCCACCATGCTCGAAAGGTATACAAAATTACAAACGACTAAGTAAAAAGCCTGTTATCTTTCAAAAAGAGCCATTAAAACACAAGAGGGCGCTTTAAAAAGAGGCATTGCTTTCCACCATTTTCCATAAAAAATTATGCATGTGATGTTTTATTGATTTAATGGTTAAATAGCGAGATCATCAACAACTATTTAAAAAATGCTTTTGAATTTGTTTGAAAAAGTGCAAGCATTTTTTTTTTTTTTTCAAAAAATTATCTAATTATTTGGGCCCCAAATAATTATAAGATAAGATATATTTATTGATATTTCAGCCGTTTCTGGGTCGATATTGACCAAATAAAGTTTATTCTGCCATTAAAATTGCATGTTCTCTCAAATTCGACACTCAGTTTTCCATTACCTCACACAAAAATTGTGATGAGCAGCGCCCTCTCTACCAAAACTAAACTACCCCTTTAATGACAAAAATGCCAAGTTTCGCACACAAGTAGACTAGACCATTCTTACTAAGCAAATATTGATATTGAACCACCTCTGAACTGGCCCCTGTTGGCCATGGGCGCCCTTTTACCATTGTGTTTACAAAATGGCTGCCAGTGTGTACATGTTTAGCACTATATCTTGAGAACTGACAGATCGATTTGCACGAGTCTAGGTACCTGCATGCATGCACTTAGTGAAGACAATGATCTGGTGAAACTATGTAAACCTTGTAAATCTTGAGTACCACCTGACATATTGACACAAATTGGCGCCCATGACCATTTAAGTTAAGGTACGCGTTGGCTCTGTATCTAAATATCTTTATCTTCATGTAAGCTCGATTGCACGCTTTATTAAAAAGTGCACAATTCACCCGTATTTGCCCAATAATCTGCCCCACTAACATTGAACTATAGCTATCCGGCAATATAACACCCGGAGTGGATTTATCGTACACGGTGATTGCACTTCAACCGAGTTTGGGTGGAATGTCAAGAAAGTAGCAACTTCATCAACAGTTTGTGAATCTAATTCTTATTACAATGTCAATAGTAGTAAAATAACTGTCAATAGAAACGGGTCCGTTTGTGCTTGTTTATTTATTGCAAAAAAAACAAGATATTGTACGAAAAAAGACAAACTCAACTCAGGTGTAGTAAATGGGTACCTGGCATTAATTTATTCCTTGGAATGCTAGATGCGCTTGCTTGCCACGCTTGCAGGCAGCTCGGCTATACAGCCAGCGCCTCGGAATAGAATGTCTAGAATTATGGCGCAATATAAATGCTTGTCTATTATTATTATTATCATCATGCATCATTATACAAATGATGCGCAGGTATGAGTGGGTCGGTAGGCATTGTTTGCACAAGGTAACTATGGAACTGTTAAACCCACGAGGCAAAGCCGAGTGGGTTTAGACTTGTTCCCATAGTTACCGCGTGCAAACAATTCCCACCGACCCACGAAACGAACTTGCGCATCATCTGTGTTATAGAATGGGCATTGTTACGCCCCCCAAAATGTCAAAACATTGAAAATTAGAAAAATTACCGGATGCATGAAATAATTTTACCGGAAGCATGACATTTTTTACCGGACGCATGACATTTTTTACTGGACGCATGATTTTTTTACCGGACGCATGAATTTTTTTACCGGACGCATGAAATGTTTACCGGACGCATGTTTTTTTTACCGGACGCATGTTTTTTTTACCGGACGCATGAATTTTTTTACCGGACGCATGAAATGTTTACCGGACGCATGACTTTTCATGCATCCAGTTCAATTAATTGTCTGCACAAATTTTGCTCTCAACCAATCAGATTGCAGGGATTATCAACCCATTCTATAAAGCTTGTTACGCGGTATCTCAAGAACGATTTACGATATACTAATCGATTTTGCCACATCTACGTTTGTTGAGGAGCCAATAACTGATGATATTTTAGGCTGTGAAATAAAATGTCACACAGATTGTTCGAAAAAAAATTGTGAATGCATTATACGACACATTAAATTTAAGAGTCAGGTGAAGAAATCAGCGTAAGGTCGGGTGGGCGGCCGATAGGTCGGTCTGTTGCAAACAATTCTGTGGATCGAACTTCTTTCACAGTTTTAGAGCAATTTTAATTACATTTGGATCACTAATTGTTCTTGAGGTAAGGTTGTGCGCCGTGGAATAAGGCGTTGCCATAGTAGCAACAAATTTGCTCAAAAATATCAGTGCTCCATACAATGTGTATTTTTCACTTAATGATCTTTGTTTAATACACGATACAAGCCAGTACTGCGTATTAATCACATTTAGTGATATTTGTATACGGCGCCATTAGTTTCTTTTGTCAGGTGTATTAATAATTGTAAGCATAATTATCAAAGCATATGATTTCTCCTTTAGACTACCGAAACGTGTGATGAGGAAACTGCCGGACACTCAAATGCAGTTCCGTCCGTCATTCAGGTATTTGTTGTTGTTGTTTTTAATACATTAGAACTATACAACCTTCGCGAAATCTTGGTTTTATATTTTATGAGTAGCAAAATAAAAATGTTTTTTAAAAGTCTAAGCAAGATCATAAGCCTATTTGTTCACAATTTACACAGTGTTTGTGCATATAAGCTTCAATACATTTTCAATTTTCCATTAATTCAGGGTTAATACATGGCCGGGAAAAACTAAATAGTTATGGAAATTGTAAAATATTCTTCTGTATAGGTAATCATGGAATTTTATTTGTTCTATGTTTCCTCATAACTGCAATATAAAACCAATTTTGTTTGTAACTTAGTTTGGTACAATAACAACTGATATTAGTCTAATAACATTGTTAAAATTATGTCAGTGGTAAACAAAAAAAGTCATGGAAGTCTTGCACTAAAATGCCAGGTCTTAGAAAGTCAGGAGTTTTACTTCAACATTTTTTTTTATGAACAATAGTTGTGAAAGCAGACATGTTTGAATCCGTTCATAACTGATTGATGTACCAGCCGTGGGCCCAGTTGCAGAAAGTTAGATAATTTGCGTGTTTCAACCAATCAGATATGGGCATAATATAGAACACATGATATGAATTTTATAATTATCAACAATTGATAGTACATGTTTCTGCAAAGAGGCCATGGTCCATGTATCATAATGATGCACGACTAATCATACGGTACTCAATTATAAGAGCTGGTAGTCACATGTCATGTAATTTTTATCTTCTCATCATGTTTTTAGAATTATACACCCATAGAAGGAACACGTGTCAAAATCTGTATTTTATTTACTTGCAAGCACATATATCAATTTTAAGTTTGGCTTGAATATAACCGAAACATACTAAGAAAGTGAAATGCTTTAATTAATTGCTTTAGATAATCATTTCAGAATTGTATGTTTCATAGGGCATACCGAACAGAGGCAGCGATTGCTATGCCATTGCAGTCATTCAGATAATAGGCACATCCCCCATCATTGAAGCATATCGACTAGAATCTGACAAACACAGCATTCCTGTATTGGATGCTGTGTTGGATGTGTTAGCAGCTCCTTCCGGGAATAATGTACAGAACCTGAAATGTCTGGTGGGGGCTGCCTATCAGAACCGCCAACAGCAGGATGCCAACCAGTTCCTGGCTGATGTACTGACTTCCCCCTGCAACCAATGTGGCCAGCATTGTTCTTTTTTGAAAGGGTGAGTAAATGCTACCTATTCAATTCAATGAATAATATATACATGTACCTACAAATAAGTATGCATCATAATTAGCACAGTATGGTAACGTTATCCTTCTTACGTCCTAATAAGCAGGATTGCCTTAAAAGTAAAAAAAAAAAAACTACATACAATTCGTACAGTAAAGTTAAAGCCATAGGTGAGTATTGGTCAAACTTAACTTTAGTAACCAAAACCTGCACGATTATGGTACAAACTAATAATTATAACTTCATCATGCTCAAAAAGTATACACAATTACAAACGACAAGTAAAACCCCTGTTATCATTCGAAAAGAGCTTACAACTCGGAAGTGTCAAATCAACTCAGCGCGAAGCACTAGCATTCTAGGTCCTAATACGGGACTGTATTGCAAAGCCCCATTCGACGTATGTATTGCAAAGCCCCTGTATGTGTACTGTAGTACAGTGCACGTGTATAGTATGCAGAGCCATGTATACGGCTCTGGTAGTATACAGTACGATACCCGTTCGTTCGCCTTTCGTTCGCGCCAACACACGGATACAAGTCCATGAGGCGCATGTATATCACTGATTTGTTGCGAAATGGAGGGGAAAATCATAATCTTAACCCACCCGATAGTTGGATCACATATTAGAGAGTGAATTGCTGGTAAGTACCGTATCATATGCATAGTTGTAAGCACAATTAGCGTGTACAAACATTTAGTTTCAGTGCTTTTTCAGGAGGACCTAGATCGCTAGCAACTCGCGCTAGCGTTCCTAAAAAGTGATACCCGGGCGTCAACCACTTTTATATAATATTTTGAAAGCAAATTTCACAACAATTAGAGCATTTGAATGGGAATTATTATTATTTCCCATGTTTTTTTCGATGATCTTTCATATGGAATCGAAATCAGCCAAATCCGTTACAATTTATGTTGGGGGGCACTTTGGAAATTACCAAAACTCTGATTTACAAATCATGCATATATGCACATGTTGAAATACATAGGCACATACATTACAAATATCCTTCTCTGCTCAAACTTTTGATAATAAAAATGATACTAATAATTGTATTCATTGTACCTCATTACCAAAGTTTGACCAATGCTCAACTATCCTTTTAATTGTAGTGACCAAAGCCTGCACCATTACCGTACAAAGTAATAGTAATAACTTCACCATGCTCGAAAAGTATACACAATCACGAAAGTATCATTAAAACAGAAGCGTTACAACTCAAGAGGGCGCTATTTTACACAAATCATGGGTTTTAGCCCTTCTCCTTACTAAATGTTGCATTTAATGTTTGTTAAACCTATTCAGATTTTTGTCAAAGTAGTCTTGGAGCACCTAAAAAGTCCTTAATATCGCCTGGTGATTGCCGGTGAAGAACCTTTTGAACACAAATATAATTATTTATGGATATTTCAGTCGTTACTGAACCGATTTTGATCAAATAAAGTTTAGTCTCTCATTAAAATTGTATGTTCTTTCGAATTATACAGTCAGTTTCTCATTATCTTACAGTTCGGGATATACCAATACTCAACGATAACCATTGAAGCTACACCCCCCCCCCCCCCCCCCCCCAAACACCTACACACACACACAATCCCTACATTTTTGGAAAGGTTAGAACATGGGGAAACCAACAATAATACTTTACTCTGAAAAAAGGAGGAACATAATTTGGATGGTAAACATTTTGATTTGGGACAATTTGTTTTAATAGGACTATTTATGAAAAATACGATTAAAAATGTTGTAAGCCAGAACATATACAAATGTATCACATTGATAACAAAATCATGAATTTGTCCATTAAATAGCTCTCCCCTACCCCACAATGTATGTATTTTCTTAAAGCTTAGATTCCATTGATAAAAAACTTAATTTTGATGAAAACACATCAATATCCCATTGGGCCCCTTAATTTTGTTTCCTTCAGATTATGCCACCTGCAAGGAGTGAGCGAAATGAAATGCCCAAAGTGTCAAGGCCGGCAGGAGTATGCAGGTTATTCCCAACCATCAATGCGTCTTTACTGCAGCACAGGGTCATCCGTTCAGAGATGCCTGGATAAGGCCCTTGATGTAGAAGAGATTGAAACATCATCCAAGTGTGACAAGTGGTAAGGAACAAACACCTTAACATAATGGTTAATGAATGAATTGTACAATGTTGACTAGTCCTTTCCGTAAACAAAACTATGTTTTCAGATTGTATAATTGTATAATCGGGAAACGCAGACCATACGGTACCATACCATGTGTTCATGGGTTATCTGACGAAGACTAGTTATTATATTGTCTAATGCAAACGCATAGTCCAATATACCTAAACTAATGGAAACTAATCTCTAACATTTACTCTTTACATCTATACTCTCTCATAATCTATGTAAATGAATTTAATTTGATATATTATTTGCTTCATGTTGATATATTATTTGCCTCATGTTTAAACAGTGGATACGCCATGTCCGTTGGAGAGCACCGGCAGCGGGTAGACTTTGCTCCAGAATACCTGTGGTTGTCGGTGAATCGGTGGTCAAATTCTGACGTGTCTAAGGGATATGGGTACAAGAATACAGTCACCATTGAGGCGGAACATTTAATTAAAATCCGGGTTGGTGGTGACCTGCAAGAGTATCATCTTGCAAGCATACTTGTAAGTGTAATATTTCAAATGTTGACATTAATTATGAATGGTCCTCGAGAAATGTGTTAATTGCCCCTCGTTATGTAATGGAAACACGGCAACAAAATGTATCAACAAAACATGATATACCTTTATACGAAAGATAAGAGTAATTTATTGTGAGTGTAAAATTAGTCACCTGAAGCGTAACCCTTCTCTTATTACCTGCTCCAAATTTACCTGTCAAAATCAATGCTCTATTTCTTCGTTCTCTATTTGTATTTCAGCATCATAGGCTTGCCAGTGGCCATTATACCTGCGATGTCCTGGCAGATCATGCAGAGGGCAGCCGCGCATGGCGACGTTGTAATGACCGGAGTGTGTATACACGTGACCCAGATCTGCGATCATCCACCATATCTGGTGTTGGATATGTACGAGGTAATTGAACTCTTGTTCCTTGATGTAATTTCCTTATTCATTAGAACAGTGGTCCAATATGACAGGTCTTCAAAAACATTTCTCCAGCTTCAAAGGGATAGTTTTGGTATAGAGGGCGCGACGCATACTAATTTGTTAGGAGATAATGAAAAGCAGAGTGTCAAATTTGAAAGGGCATACAGTTTTCCTGACATAATAAGCTTTGTTTGATACAAATTGGCTCAGAACACGGCTGGAGCATACTTGAATATAACCATTATATGTTATATTGTTGGGCACCATAATTATTAAATAATTTGTAATCAACCGTCTGAAATCTAGAAAGATATTCTACCTCTTTTCAAAAATGTACAAAAATGATTATCAAATAGTTGTTCATTTGTTTTCAAATATGTATTTCAAATGATTGAAACCAGTGATTTGTTATAGAGCGCCCATTCTTTTGTTAACGGGTCTATTTGAATGATAACATACTTTTTACTTAGTAGTTTGCGTTTTGTTTTTATTTCTCTCAAGCATTGTGGATTTGTTACTGTTACTTTTTAATGTATTACTGCAGATTTTATTTTCTCAAGTGCAGTTTGACAAATACCAAACTGTCTTTGCCAAGATTCAATGCCACTTTATCGGCTAATATGCGAATATAATGTACATATGTATAATCTCAAATATGGTCAAATTATGTTGGATACATTCTTTTCAAAATTACCTATGTTTTTATAGGAGAGAGTTACCCTCATCCCAAGAGTGATCCAGAGCCAAAAGAAGAAATTATTAATGAAATGGTATGTATTGAGTATGACCGCTTTCACTTTAGAAATTAATTGTTTGTCTGCATGTTAAATAATTTTCATTCCAGTTCATTTCAGTTTATTAACATTCTTCATAAAAACATCAAAATATGCAATATTATAAATGATTACAATCAATTATACGAAATAAATGTCAAATATAATTTAATAGAAAATTAAATCAATGGGGAGAATGTGGGGCAAACTTAGAAGAGCATAAGCCTTATTCGGTGTTGACCCTGGTTAAGAAAGACAAATTTTATAATTCTTAGAGGAAATGTTTTAAAAATTAAACAAGTAGAAACTTTAAAAGCAAATAATAATTCACATATATATATATATATATATATTCTATTCCAGTGTATTCTACAACTATGTATCATATCCATACAAAATCACATATTCAAATGAATACCCACGCAAACACATAATATATATGTTATAATGCCTCTAAAGGAACAGACCAGAGGCATTTTAGGAATTAACCAACTGTCCATCCATTTGGCTGTCCCTCTCTTATTCTTGCAACATCCCCAAAACTAGTTGACAGAATAATAATTCAAACAGACTGACATATTATTACAATCAAACTTGAGATATAGATTTATATTAAGGGGGCAATTATTATACCTGCAATCTTGTAAAACCTATTTGAAGAACATTTTTACCTGTACAAATACAATGTAATTACGGTTTATATTATGAATTTAATTAGTATCATGGTGGTATAGAATTCCACATTCAGAAAATGGTTCATTTTGCAAAGGTGGCCGTCCGTGGTCTTGGCAGTTTTATAATCAGGATATGAATGGTGCTCGAGAAATTTGTTTAATTGCCTGTTTTATGGGAACAATGTTTAGAAAAAACATTTTATCCACAAACAAGAAATATCTTTAAGATATATCTTGTTTGTGGATAAAATGATATTATCAGTTGCGATTGTCAAATTAGAGCAGAATCACTTGAAGCTTTCACAGTTTAATTTAACTCTGATTGTATTTCAGCTTCATCATGACAATCATCTTGCCAAAAAGCAGCGTACCAACCATGATCTAGAAGACCGTGGACAGGTCAGCTCATCGAGTAAGTGGGATAACCAGAAAGTGTCTGATCATTCACTGCCACCATCCTCCATATCTGGTGATGGAAATGGAAGAGGTTTTAAATAGTTGTTGATTATCTCTCTACCTAATCCTTATTTCAACATAACACTGCTTTAGCAAAAATCTATTTAAAATAGTTCAAACTAAATGTTTTTCTTTGTTTTTTGTTTTAACGGTTCATTTAAAATTATAACACGCTTTTCACTTAGTCATATGTTATGTGTTTGTATTTCTTTCAAGCACCGTGGATTGGAAAATGTCCTTTGTAATGTATTAGTGCAGATTTTGTTTACTCAAAAGTAGTTTAAACAAAACTGTACATGTCTTTTCTAAGACGCATTTCCACTTTCTCGGCTAATTATGCGAAAAAAATGTACAAACCTTACAGAATATCGTCAAATCTTGTGGGATCAATTTTCTTAAAAATTACTTATTTTTCATAGGAGAGAACTACCATCATCCCAAATCTGATCAAGAGCCAGGAGAAAAAATGACGGATAAAAAGGTATGACTTTCTAATGAATATCACCGCTTTCACTTCAAAAGTAAGTGTTTGTGTAAATGTAAAATAAAAGAATCTTATAATGCCTGTAAGAGAACAGGGCAGAGGCATACTTGTTTAGGAATCATCTCTTTGTATGCACATGACTGTCTCTCTCGTATTCTTGCAACATCCACAAAACCAGTTGACTGCAGGATCCAAAAAAACCTGATTTATTACAATCAAACTGGGGACCCGTAGATATTTTAGGGAGCAAATGAAATTGCTAGATTTAAAAGCTCATGTAGCTCATTTTACATGCAAACATAGCTTGTAAAATCTGATTGCAGTAAATTTCTTCCTGTGAAAATATAAATGACTTACGTTCACTATTTTAAATTTCATTGGTATGGTGGTGTAGAGCTCAACATTTAGAAAATGGTTCAGGTTGCAAAGATGGCATACCGTGGTCTTGACAGATTTATAATCAGGATAAGAATGATCTTCGATACATTTGTTTAGTTGCCTGTTTTTTGTTTTGAAAACAAGTTAAGACAAACCTGTTCCCACAAGACATGATACAATGTATATGTGTATACAACAGATGAATCTGAAAGTAATCAGTTTTGAATGTCAAATTAAGGTAAAGTAAAGCTGTCACGGTACTCTGCGTGCTGCAAGACTTACTGGTCCAAATGTTATCGATGCTTTATTTCTCCTTTCTCTCACCTCTGAGTGTATTTCAGCATCATCGTGACAATCGGCATGCCAAAAAGCAGCGTAACAACGATGATCTAGAACACCGTGCAAAGGTGGGCCCACGGAGTAAGTGTGAAGACCAGAAAGTGTCTAATCATTCACTGCGATCATCCTCCATATGTGGTGATGGAAATGGAAGAGGTAATTAGACTCTTGGTACTTGATGTATTTTACTGGTTAAGTGTGACTAATAGTCTTTACACCAGTCGTCCAATATGACAGGTGCGAATTTCTCCGTTTTAAACGGATAGTTGAGTTTTAGTATAGAGGGTGCTACACAAAATGTTTTGGGGGGAGATAATGAAAAGCTGAGTTTCAAATTTTAACAAGGCATTAAATTGTGACTACATAAACAACTTTAATATGTGTGGTTTACGGTTGCACCATGTAGGATGGGTTGATTGGTGAGTCCTGAAGAGGACTATGGTAATCCCAGAAAGGACTGTTGGTGTAGTCCTGAAAAGGACTGTTGGTATTCTTTCTAGGCGAGTACTAAAAAGAACTGTTGTTAGTCCTGGAAAGGACTGTTGATAGTCCTAGAAAGGACTGTTGGGATAGTCCTGAAAAGGACAGTTGGTATTCTTTCTAAGAGAGTCCTAAAAAGGACAGTTGGTAGTCCTAGAAAGGACTGTTGGTATTGCGAGAAGAGAGTGGATGGTAGGAGGGGCGAACAACTTTATTTGATAAAAATCGGTTCAGAAAATAGCTAAAGTGTTTATATAACCATTTGTTTCTTTGTTGGGCACCAAAAAATACCAAACATGCATGCTTCATCTTTCAAAAGGATATACAAAAGAGTTTTTTAAATAGTTGTTGATTATCTGTCTACCTTATCCTTATTTCAACATAACACCGCTTTATCAATAATCTATTTAAAATAAATGAAACTAAATGTTTGTTTTGTTTTGTTTTAACGGATCGTTTTAAATTATAACAGGCTTTTCACTTGGTGAAAGGCTATGTATGCATTTCCTTCAAGCACCGTGGATTGGAAAATGTACTTTGTAATGTATTAGTGCAGATTTTGTTTACTCAAAAGTAGTTTGACCAAAATTGTACATGTCTTTTCTAAGACATGTTTCCACTTCCTCGGCTAATTATGCGAAAAAATGTACAAACCTTACAGAATATCGTCAAATCATGTGGGATAAATCTTCTTCAAAATTACTTATTTTTCATAGAAGAGAACTACCATCATCACAAATCTGATCAAGAGCCAGGAGAAAAAATGACTAAGGAAAAGGTATGACTTTTTAATGAATATCACCTCTTTCACTTAAAAAAAAATTGTTTGTGTAAATGTAAAATAAAAGAATCTTATAATGCCTATGCTCATGACTGCCCTCTCGTATTCTTTCAACATCCCCAAAACCAGTTGACTGCAGGATCCAAAAGGACTGATTTATTACAATCAAACTGGGGACCTGTAGATATCTTAGAGAGCAAATCACTTTGCTAGATTTAAAAGCTCATTTTACATGCAAACATAGCTTGTAAAATCTGATTGCAGAAATTTCTACCTGTGAAATCAGAAATGACTTACGTTCTCTATTATACATTTCATTGGTATGGTGGTGTAGAGCTCCACATTTAGAAAATGGTTCAGGTTGCAAAGATGGCATACCGTGGTCTTGACAGTTTTATAATCAGGATAAGAATGATCTTCGATATATTTGTTCAGTTGCCTGTTTTATGTTTTGGAAAACAAGTTAAGAAAAACCTATTCCCACAAGACATGATACAATGTATATATGTGCATACAACAGATGAATCTGAAAGTAATCAGTTTTGAATGTCAAATTAAAGGAAAGTAAAGCCGTCACGGTACTCTGTGTGCTGCAAGACTTACCGGTCTAAATGTTTTCAATGCTTTATTTCTCCTTTCCCTCACCTCTTATTGTATTTCAGCATCATCATGACAATCGGCATGCCAAAAGGCAGCGTACCAACGATGACCTAGGAGACCGTGAACAGGTCAGCGTATGGAGTAAGTGGGATAACAAGAAACTGTCTGATCGTTCAATTCGACCATCCTCCATATCTGGTGATCGAAATGGAAAAGGTGATTAAACTCTTGTTTCTTGATGTAATTTACTGATTAAAAGTGACTAATAGTCTTACACAACGGTCGTCCAATATGACAAGTGCGCATTTCTCCCGTTTTAAACGGATAGTTGAGTTTTAGTATAGAGGGTGCTAAACAAAATCTTTTGGGGGAGATAATGAAAAGCTGAGTGTCAAATTTTAACAAGGTATTCAATTGTGAGTACATAAACAACTTTATTTGATACAAATCGGTTCAGAAAATAGCTAAAATATTTATTAACATAACCATATGTTTTTTTTTGTTGGGCACCACAAAATACCAAACATGCATGATTCATCTTTTCAAAAGGATATACAAAAGAGGTTTTTAAATAGTTGTTGATTATCTCTCTACCTAATCCTTATTTCAACATAACACCGCTTTATTAATTATCTATTTAAAACAAATGAAACTAATTTTGTTTTGTTTTTTGTTTTAACGGTTCGTTTTAAATTATAACAGGCTTACTTAGTCATATGTTATGTGTTTGTATTCCTTTCAATAACGGTGGATTGAAAAATGTACTTTGTAATGTATTAGTGCAGGTTTTGTTTACTCAAAATTGTACAATGTCTTTTCTAACACGCATTCCCACTTCCACGGCTAATTATGCGAAAATAATGTACAAACCTTAAATAATGTGGGATCAATTTTCTTCAAAATTACTTATTTTTCATAGGAGAGAACTACCATCATTCCAAATCTGATCAGGAGCTAGGAGAAAAAATGACGGATGAAAAGGTATGACTTTGTAATGAATATCACCGCTTTCACTTCAAAATAAATTGTTTGTGTACATGTAAAATAAAAGAATAATGCCTGTAAAAGAACAGGGCAGAGGCATACTTGTTTAGGAATCATCTCTTTGTATGCACATGACTGTCCGTATTCTCTCGTATGACTCTCGTATTCTTGCAACATCCCCAAAACCAGTTGACTGCAGGATCAAACAAAAAAATGACTTTGCTAGATTTAAAAGCTCATATGCCTCATATCACATGCAAACATAGCTTGTAAAATCTGATTGCTCCATACAATGTGTATTTTTCACTTAATGATCTTTGTTGTATACACGATATAAGCCAGTAGTGCGTATTAATCACATTTAGTGATATTTGTATACGGCGCCATTAGTTTCTTTTGTCAGGTGTATTAATAATGGTAAACATAATTATCAAAGCATATGATTTCTCCTTTAGACTACCAGAACGTGTGATGAGAAAACTGTCGGACACTCAAATGCAGTTCCGCCCGTCATTCAGGTATTTGTTGATGTTTTTTAAATACATTAGAACTATACAACCTTCGCGAAATCTTGGTTTTATATTTTATGAGTAGCAAAATAAAAATGCTTTTTAAAAGTCTAAGCAAGATCATAAGCCTATTTGTTCACAATTTACACATTGTTTGTCCATAAGCTTTAATACATTTTAAATTTTCCAATTATTCAGGGTTCATACATGGCCGGGAAAAACTAAATAGTTATGGAAATTGTAATATATTCTTCTGTATAGGTAATCATGGAATTATATTTGTTCTGTTTCCTCATTACTGCAATATAAAACAAATTTTGTTTGTTACTTAGTTTGGTACAATAAGGACTGATTTAAGTTTAAGAACCTTGTTCAAATTCTGTCAGTGGTAAAAAGTCATGGAATTCGTGCCCCAAAAATGGTCTTAGAAAGTCAGGGAGTTTTAAAATATTTATGAACAATAGTTGTGCAAGCAGACATGTTTGTATCCATTCATAACTGATTGATTGTGAATTAATCCTCCATAAAAACCAACCCCGAGTATTTTCTGGACCAGCCGTGGGCCCAGTTGCAGAAGGAAGTATAGAATCGATTGAAAGTTACAATTATGTGTACGTTAGATAATTTGCGTGTTTCAACCAATCATATATGGGCATATAGAACCCATGATCTGACTTATTGTTATTAACAATTGATTGTACCTCTTTCTGCAAAGAGGCCATGGTCCATGTATCATAAAGATGCACAACTAATCCTACAGTACTCAATTGTAAGAGCTGGTAGTCACATGTCATGTAATTTTTATCTTCTCATGTTTTTAGAATTATACACCCATAGAAGAAACACGTGTCAAAATCTGTATTATATTTATTTGCAAGCACATGTATCAATTTCAAGTTTGGCTTGAATATAACCGAAGCATACTAGAAAGTGAAATGCTTCAATTAATTGCTTTAGATAATCATTTCAGAATGTATGTTTCATAGGGCATACCGAACAGAGGCAGCGATTGCTATGCCATTGCAGTCATTCAGATAATAGGCACATCCCCCATCCTTGAAGCATATCGACTAGAATCTGACAAACACAGCATTCCTGTATTGGATGCTGTGTTGGATGTGTTAGCAGCTCCTTCCGGGAATAATGTACAAAACCTGAAATGTCTGGTGGGGGCTGCCTATCAGAACCGCCAACAGCAGGATGCCAACCAGTTCCTGGCTGATGTACTGACTTCCCCCTGCAACCAATGTGGCCAGCATTGTTCTTTTTTGGAAGGGTGAGTAAATGCTACCTATTCAATTAAATTTTGTATTAAATTAAATTAATTTTCAAACCATGTAATGAATAATATATACATGTACCTACAAATAAGTATGCATCATAATTAGCACAGTATGGTAACGTTATCCTTCTTACGTCTTAATAAGCAGGATTGCCTTAAAAGTAAAAAAAAAAAACTACATACAATTCGTACAGTAAAGTTAAAATGATTTACAAATCATGCATATATGCACATGTTGAAATACATAGGCACATACATTACAAATATCCTTCTCTGCTCAAACTTTTGATAATAAAAATGATAATAATAATTGTATTCATTGTACCTCATTACCAAAGTTTGACCAATGCTCAACTATCCTTTTAATTGTAGTGACCAAAGCCTGTACCATTACCGTACAAAGTAGTAGTAATAACTTCACCATGCTCGAAAAGTATACACAATCACGAAAGTATCATTAAAAGAGAACCGTTACAACTCAAGAGGGCGCTATTTTACACAAATCATGGGTTTTAGCCCTTCTCCTTACTAAATGTTGCATTTAATGTTTGTTAAACCTATTCAGATTTTTGTCAAAGTAGTCTTGGAGCACCTAAAAAGTCCATAATATCGCCTGGTGATTGCCGGTGAAGAACCTTTTGAACACAAATATAATTATTTATGGATATTTCAGTCGTAAAGCCATGGTCTCATCCGACCCACGTAGGCGTAGCGCACACGTAGAGCAGTAATTTTTCATACGCGCCCCTGTTCTCTACGTGGGCAAATTCAACCTGGGAGTGGTCACATCCACCTAGGTCTGGTCCACGTAGAAAGTGCAGTTTTTCGTTCGCGTGGGCAATGCGGGGGTAGTACGTGGATGCTACGTGGGTGGCGCGCAGGTACTAGGCGGGCAAGACGAGGGGGACAATTTAGTTTAGATCGTTTTTACACGAGTGATGGCAATCATGATTGGAATCATTTTTAAAATCATGGTGATTCTGTTGCCTTGCTTTTCACGACGAAAAAGACTTCGCGCGAACGTACGAGCCAACTTCAAACCAGGATATAGAGGTCGACGGCAAGGCTTCCCTTCTCGCCCTTTGGTGATGGGGGGGGGGGGGGAACTCTGAGGAGCAGCTCTTGAAACATAGCTGGTTCCAAGCGGAGGAACCCCACAAAATCTCCAGCGGACTCTCTCTCCAACTCATGCATGAGCGTGTGGTACTGCCCATCGGGCGGCGCTCGATCCAGGGGCGAACCCACCAAAGTTTCTGATTTCGCTGCCGCCGCCGCCGCTGGTCAAGGGCCCGGATTAATGCTAATAAGAATATGTTTTGCTCCTCTTATAATTCGTCCAATCGCTGTCTGAGCAGCATTAGCCGTATGCGCTCTGGTGGATTCGTCATCTCTTCTCAAGTGACAAAATGGAGACTGATGCTCAAATCATATAATCCATGACGTCATAAAGACACTTTTTTAGAAATTTAGGAACCAGTGCACTATAACACTGATTGCCCATTGACAAAAAAAATGGACATATCTCAGCCAATATGTAACCTATTCCTTTGATTGTTGGTATTTGGACATTATTTGTTATGCTCTGAAAATGAAGTCCAAATTTGAACATTCTTAAAAGAATATTTATGACATCATTTATGACATCACCCTTCACCACTCTATACCCTGCAAATAACGAAGACAAATCGCAAGTTCTACCTACGTGCCCCCCACGCACCATCTACGCGGTAGCCGCGACAAATCATCGTAGACCAAAAATTGTGCATGTCCAATTTTTCTCTACGTAGAAAAATGAAGGCTACGCGGGGATCAGGGAGCTTGAAACTACTTGCGTCGTGCGCACGGGCCACCCGCGAGGGGGCCGCGTACAACCCCAAAATATCTACGTGGACTCCTCGTTACGCCTACGCGGGTCGGATGAGACCATGACTGGGAGTGATCGTATCATCTGCGCCTGGTCTACGTAGAAAATTCATTTAATCGAGGTTTTCACGTGGGCAGTGCGTGGATAGTACGCGGGTGCTACGTGGGTAGTGCAAAGGTGCTACGCGTGCATGGCGAGGGGGCAGTGGTGATTGCGTGGGCAGTGCGCGCGTAGAACGTGGCTGTTGCGTGCGTGGCGCCCAGGGGCTACGCGGGTGTTTCTCTAGCTTTTATTCCCTGCAAATAACTAAGAAAATTCTCAAGTACTACCCACGACCCCCGCACGTGCCCCCCACGCAGGCACTCACGCACCGGTCACGCGGTAGCTGCAACAAATCATCGCAGACCAAAAATTGTGCATGTCAATTTGTCTCGACGAAGGAAAATTTAGGCTACGCGAGGGTCAGGTAGTTTGAAATTACGTGCGTAGTGCGCGCGGGCCACCCACGTAGGATCACTTACAACCCAAAATATCTACGTAGATCACTCGCTACGCCTACGTGGGTCGGATGAGACCATGGCTTTACTGAACCGATTTTGATCAAATAAAGTTTAGTCTGTCATTAAAATTGTATGTTCTTTCGAATTATACAGTCAGTTTCTCATTATCTTACAGTTCGGGATATACCAATACTCAACGATAACCATTGAAGCTACCCGAGCCCCCCCCCCCCCCCCCCCCCCACACACACACACCTACACACACACACAATCCCTACATTTTTGGAAAGGTTAGAACATGGGGAAAACAACAATAATACCTTACTCTGAAAAAAGGAGGAACATAATTTAGATGGTAAACATTTTGATTTGGGACAATTTTTTTAGGACTATTTATGAAAAATACGATTAAAAATGTTGTAAGCCAGAACATATACAAATGTATCACATTGATAACAAAATCATGAATTTGTCCATTAAATAGCTCTCCCCTACCCCACAATGTATGTATTTTCTTAAAGCTTAGATTCCATTGATAATTTAAAGGTAAAAAACTGAATTTTGATGAAAACACATCAATATCCCATTGGGCCCCTTAATTTTGTTTCCTTCAGATTATGCCACCTGCAAGGAGTGAGCGAAATGAAATGCCCAAAGTGTCAAGGCCGGCAGGAGTATGCAGGTTATTCCCAACCATCAATGCGTCTTTACTGCACAGGGTCCCCGACAGGGTCATCCGTTCAGAGATGCCTGGATAAGGCCCTTGATGTAGAAGAGATTGAAACATCATCCAAGTGTGACAAGTGGTAAGGAACAAACACCTTAACATAATGGTTAATGAATGAATTGTACAATGTTGACTAGTCCTTTCCGTAAACAAAACTATGTTTTCAGATTGTATAATTGTATAATCGGGAAACGCAGACCATACGGTACCATACCATGTGTTCATGGGTTATCTGACGAAGACTAGTTATTATATTGTCTAATGCAAACGCATACTCCAATATACCTAAACTAATGGAAACTAATCTCTAACATTTACTCTTTACATCTATATCTCATAATCTATGTAAATGAATTTAATTTGATATATTATTTGCTTCATGTTGATATATTATTTGCCTCATGTTTAAACAGTGGATACGCCATGTCCGTTGGAGAGCACCGGCAGCGGGTAGACTTTGCTCCAGAATACCTGTGGTTGTCGGTGAATCGGTGGTCAAATTCTGACGTGTCTAAGGGATATGTGTACAAGAATACAGTCACCATTGAGGCGGAACATTTACTAAAAATCCGGGTTGGTGGTGACCTGCAAGAGTATCATCTTGCAAGCATACTTGTGAGTGTAATATTTCAAATGTTGACATTATTTATGAATGGTCCTCGAGAAATGTGTTAATTGCCCCTCGTTATGTAATGGAAACAAGGCAACAAAATGTATCAACAAACATGATATACCTTTATACGAAAGATAAGAGTAATTCATTGTGAGTGTAAAATTATGCTAAGTCACTTGAAGCGTTGACACTTTCTTCGTTTTCTATTTGTATTTCAGCATCATTATGGCAATAGGCTTGCCAGTGGGCATTATGCCTGCGATGTCCGGAAAGATCATGCAGAGGGCAGCCGCGCATGGCGACATTGTAATGACCGGATTGTGTATACACGTGACCCAGCTCTGCGATCATCCACCATATCTGGTGTTGGATATGTACGAGGTAATTGAACTCTTGTTCCTTGATGTAATTTCCTTATTCATTAGAACAGTGGTCCAATATGACAGGTCTTCGAAAACATTTCTCCAGCTTCAAAGGGATAGTTTTGGTATAGAGGGCGCGACACAAACTATTTTGTTAGGAGATAATGAAAAGCAAAGTGTCAAATTTGAAAGGGCATACAGTTATACTGACATAATAGGCTTTTTTTAATACAAATTGGCTCAGAATACGGCTGGAGCATACTTGAATATAACCATTAAATGTAATATTGTTGGGCACCACAATTATTAGATAATTTTTAACCAGCCGTCTGAAATCCAAAAAGATATTCTACCACTTTTCAAAAATGTACGAAAGTGATTAAATAGTTGCTGATTTTTTTTTTTCAAATATATATTTCAAATGATTGAAACCAGTGTGATTTTTTTATAGAGCGCCCTTTCTTTTGTTAACGGGTCTATTTAAATGATAACAGACTTTTTACTTAGTCATTTGTGTTTTGTTTTTATTTCTGTCAAGCATTTTGGATTTGCTACTGTTACTTTTAATGTATTACCTCAGATTTTGTTTACTCAAGTGCAGTTTGACAAAGACTAAACTGTCTTTGCCAAGACTCAATGACACTTTATCGGCTAATATGCGAATATAATGTACCCATATGTATAATCTCAAATATCGTCAAATTATGTTGGATAAATTTTCTTCAAAATTACTTATGTTTTTATAGGAGAAAGCTACCCTTATCCCAAATGTGATCCAGATCCAAAAGAAGAAATTATTGATGAAAAGGTATGTATTGAGTATGACCGCTTTCACTTTAGAAATAAATTGTTTGTGTTCATGTAAAATAATTTTAATTCCAGTTCATTTCAGTTTATTAACATTCTTCATGAAAAAACATCAAAAGATACAATATTATAAATGATTACAATCAGTTATACGAAATAAATGTCAAATATAATTAAATAGAAAATGAAATCAATTGAGAATGTGGGGCCAACTTCAAAGAGCATAAGCCTTATTTGACCCCTGTTCATCATCATCAAGTTCAGGAGGCGCTGTAAAGCGCTGCTGTGGTCTTCACGAGAGCACGCCATGCAACTCTGTCTTCTGCTAAGTGTGTTGCACCCTTCATTCCTTCCCCAGACACTCTCCTGATATCGTCAGTCCAAGATATGGGTGGACGACCTCTGCCACGTTTTCCTTCAATTGCGCCTTGCAGTATTCTCTTCTCAATTCCTTCAGTTCTCCTAACGACGTGCCCAAAGTACTGTAGTTTTCGTTCCATAATTCCCCTTCTGAGAATTAAGTCTGTACCAATCTTGTTCAGAATCCATACATTTGTTAAGAAAGAAAAATATTATAATGCAAGAGGAAGTGTTTTTAAAATTAAACATGTATACACTTTTAAAAGAAAATAATATTTTACATATATTTAAGTCCAGTGTATCCTACAAATACAACTATGTTTCATATCCATACAAAATCACACATTCAAGTACATACCCACGCAAACACATAATATATGCTATAATGCCTCTAAATGAACACACCAGAGGCATTTCAGAAATTACCCAACTGTCCATCCATTCGACTGTCCCTCTCTTATTCTTGCAACATCCCCAAAACTAGTTGACTGCATGATCCAAAAGGACTGATTAATTACAATCAAACTGGTGACCTGTAGATATCTTAGGGAGCACATCACGTTGCTTGATTTAAAAGCTCATTTTACATGCAAACATAGCTTGTAAAATCTGATTGCAGAAATTTCTACCTGTGAAATCAGAATTGACTTACGTTCTCTATTATAAATTTCATTGGTATGGTGGTGTAGAGCTCCACATTTAGAAAATGGTTCTATGTTTTATGTTTTGGAAAACAAGTTAAAGAAATACTTGTTCCCACAAGACATGATACAATGTATTGCATACAACAGATGAATCTGAAAGTAATCCGTTTTGAACGATCAAATTAAAGTGAAGCCGTCACGGTACTCTGTGTGCTGCAAGACTTACCGGTCTAAATGTTTTCAATGCTTTATTTCTCCTTTCCCTCACCTCTGATTGTATTTCAGCATCATCATGACAATCGGCATGCCAAAAAGCAGCGTACCAACGATGACCTAAGAGATCGTGGACAGGTCAGCGCATCGAGAAAGTGTGAAGACCAGAAAGTGTCTGATCGTTCACTGCGACCATCCTCCATATCTGGTGATGGAAATGAAAGAGGTAATTGGACTCTTGTTTCTTGATGTAATTTACTGATTCAAAGTGACTAATAGTCTTACACATGCTTCATCTTTTCAAAAAGATATACAAAAGAGGTTTTAGTTGATGATTATCTCTCTATCTAATCCCTATTTCAACATGACACAGCCTTCACAATAATATATTTAAAATAAATAACAGGCTTTTAATTTAGTCACTTGTTATTTGTTTGTATTTATTTCACGCACGGTGGATTGGAAATTATATTTGGTAATGTATTAGTGCATATTTTGTTTACCTAAAAGTAGTTTGACCAAAACTGTACCCCGGTACATGTCTTTTCAAAGACGCATGTCCACTTCCCCGGCTATATGCGAAAATATTGTACATAATAATCTCAAACCTTACAGAATTTCCTAAAATCATGTGGGATAAATCTTCTTCAAAATTACTTATCTTTTTCATAGGAGAGAACAACTATCATCCGAAATCTTTTCAAGTGCCAGGAGAAAAAATTACTGATGAGAAGGTATGACTTTGTAATTACTATCACCGCTATCAGTTCAAAATAAATTGTGTAAATGTTAACAAAAGAAGTTATAATGCCTCTAATATAACATGGCAAAGGCATACATGCTAGGAATCACCCCTCTGTATATCCACATTGTTGTCCCTCTCGCATTCTTGCAACATCCCCAAAACCAGTTGACTGACGGATTCAAAAGGACTGATTTTTTACAATCAAACTGGGGACCTGTAGATATCTTAGGGAGCAAATGACTTTGCTAGATTTAAAAGCTCATGTGGCTCATTATAGCCTACATGCAAACATAGCTTGTAAAATCTGATTGCAGAAAACCATTACCTGTGAAAACACAATCTACTTACAAAATATTGAATCCACATAACATGATATATCTTTTTTCGAAAGACAAGAGTAATTAATTGTGATTGTCAAATTATGCAAAGTTACTTGAAACGTTTACACTTCTTGTATTCTACATGCTGCAAGATGTACCTGTCCAAATGTGGTCAATGCTTTATTTCTTCTTCCTCTCACCTCTGACTGTATTTCAGCATCATCATGGCACTCAGCATGGCAGTGGGCATTATACACGCGATGTCCTGGAGGACCATGCAGAGGGCAGCACATGGCCACATTGTAATGACCGGATAGTGTCCACACGTGACCCAGCTCTGCGATCATCCACCATATCTGGTGTTGGATATGTACGAGGTAATTAATTTCCTAATTTGCATTTTAAATGATCGAAACCAGTAAGTTTTTAGAGAGCGCACTTTCGAGTTTTAACAAGTCTGATTGAATGATAACAAGCAGAATAATTAGTTATGTCTAATTTGTTTTTATTTTCTTTCAAGCATGGTAGATTTTTAATTGTTAGTTTATAATCCATAAGTGCATAATACGAATACAATATGTATACCCTGAAACTTTACGGAATATCGTCAAATCAAGTGGGATAAATTTTCTGGAAATTACTTATTTTTTCATAGAAGAGAACTACCCTCATCCCAAATCTGATCCTGAGCCAGGAGATCAACTTATTGATGAACAGGTATGACTTTGTATTTAATATCACCACTTTCACTTCAAAAACAAATGTTTGTGCTAATGTAAAATAATACATCTTCTATGGTCTCTAAAAAACGTATAAGAGGTAAAAATTATTAAGAATTCACATTGCTGTCCCTCTCTTATTATTGCAACATCCCCACAACCAGTTGACTAAATGAATCATAAAGACTGATTGCATTACAATCAAACGCGTGACCTGTAGATATCTTATGTAGAAGGCAAATGACTTCGATGAATTTAAAATCTCATGTGGCTCAGTCTACATACAAACATATGATTGTAAAACCAGATTGTAGAACATTATTGTCTGAAAAAATAAAATGTACTTCCGTTCTCTGTTATGAATTTCATTGGTATCATGGAAGTATAGACTTCCGCATTCAGAAGATGGTTCAGTTTGCAAAGATGGCGGTCCGTGGTCTTGGCAGTTTTATAATCAGGATAGGAATGGTCCTCGAGATATTTGTATAATTGCCTTTCTATATGCTATGAAGCAAAGGTTTAAAAAGTCTTTTATCCACAAAGAAGATATAACTTAATACAAAAGATGAAAGTAATCCGTTTTGAACGATCAAATTAAAGTGAAGTGAAGCCGTCACGGTACTCTGTGTGCTGCAAGGCTTACCGGTCTAAATGTTTTCAATGCTTTATTTTTCCTTTCCCTCACCTCTGATTGTATTTCAGCATCATCATGACAATCGGCATGCCAAAAAGCAGCGTACCAACGATGACCTAAGAGACCGTGGACAGGTCAGCGCATCGAGAAAGTGTGAAGACCAGAAAGTGTCTGATCGTTCACTGCGACCATCCTCCATATCTGGTGATGGAAATGAAAGAGGTAATTGGACTCTTGTTTCTTGATGTAATTTACTGATTCAAAGTGACTAATAGTCTTACACATGCTTCATCTTTTCAAAAAGATATACAAAAGAGGTTTTAGTTGATGATTATCTCTCTATCTAATCCCTATTTCAACATGACACAGCCTTCACAATAATATATTTAAAATAAATAACAGGCTTTTAATTTAGTCACTTGTTATTTGTTTGTATTTATTTCACGCACGGTGGATTGGAAATTATATTTGGTAATGTATTAGTGCATATTTTGTTTACCTAAAAGTAGTTTGACCAAAACTGTACCCCGGTACATGTCTTTTCAAAGACGCATGTCCACTTCCCCGGCTATATGCGAAAATATTGTACATAATAATCTCAAACCTTACAGAATTTCCTAAAATCATGTGGGATAAATCTTCTTCAAAATTACTTATCTTTTTCATAGGAGAGAACAACTATCATCCGAAATCTTTTCAAGTGCCAGGAGAAAAAATTACTGATGAGAAGGTATGACTTTGTAATTACTATCACCGCTATCAGTTCAAAATAAATTGTGTAAATGTTAACAAAAGAAGTTATAATGCCTCTAATATAACATGGCAAAGGCATACATGCTAGGAATCACCCCTCTGTATATCCACATTGTTGTCCCTCTCGCATTCTTGCAACATCCCCAAAACCAGTTGACTGACGGATTCAAAAGGACTGATTTTTTACAATCAAACTGGGGACCTGTAGATATCTTAGGGAGCAAATGACTTTGCTAGATTTAAAAGCTCATGTGGCTCATTATAGCCTACATGCAAACATAGCTTGTAAAATCTGATTGCAGAAAACCATTACCTGTGAAAACACAATCTACTTACAAAATATTGAATCCACATAACATGATATATCTTTTTTCGAAAGACAAGAGTAATTAATTGTGATTGTCAAATTATGCAAAGTTACTTGAAACGTTTACACTTCTTGTATTCTACATGCTGCAAGATGTACCTGTCCAAATGTGGTCAATGCTTTATTTCTTCTTCCTCTCACCTCTGACTGTATTTCAGCATCATCATGGCACTCAGCATGGCAGTGGGCATTATACACGCGATGTCCTGGAGGACCATGCAGAGGGCAGCACATGGCCACATTGTAATGACCGGATAGTGTCCACACGTGACCCAGCTCTGCGATCATCCACCATATCTGGTGTTGGATATGTACGAGGTAATTAATTTCCTAATTTGCATTTTAAATGATCGAAACCAGTAAGTTTTTAGAGAGCGCACTTTCGAGTTTTAACAAGTCTGATTGAATGATAACAAGCAGAATAATTAGTTATGTCTAATTTGTTTTTATTTTCTTTCAAGCATGGTAGATTTTTAATTGTTAGTTTATAATCCATAAGTGCATAATACGAATACAATATGTATACCCTGAAACTTTACGGAATATCGTCAAATCAAGTGGGATAAATTTTCTGGAAATTACTTATTTTTTCATAGAAGAGAACTACCCTCATCCCAAATCTGATCCTGAGCCAGGAGATCAACTTATTGATGAACAGGTATGACTTTGTATTTAATATCACCACTTTCACTTCAAAAACAAATGTTTGTGCTAATGTAAAATAATACATCTTCTAAGGTCTCTAAAAAACGTATAAGAGGTAAAAATTATTAAGAATTCACATTGCTGTCCCTCTCTTATTATTGCAACATCCCCACAACCAGTTGACTAAATGAATCATAAAGACTGATTGCATTACAATCAAACGCGTGACCTGTAGATATCTTATGTAGAAGGCAAATGACTTCGATGAATTTAAAATCTCATGTGGCTCAGTCTACCTACAAACATATGATTGTAAAACCAGATTGTAGAACATTATTGTCTGAAAAAATAAAATGTACTTCCGTTCTCTGTTATGAATTTCATTGGTATCATGGAAGTATAGACTTCCGCATTCAGAAGATGGTTCAGTTTGCAAAGATGGCGGTCCGTGGTCTTGGCAGTTTTATAATCAGGATAGGAATGGTCCTCGAGATATTTGTATAATTGCCTTTCTATATGCTATGAAGCAAAGGTTTAAAAAGTCTTTTATCCACAAAGAAGATATAACTTAATACAAAAGATGAAAGTAATCCGTTTTGAACGATCAAATTAAAGTGAAGTGAAGCCGTCACGGTACTCTGTGTGCTGCAAGGCTTACCGGTCTAAATGTTTTCAATGCTTTATTTTTCCTTTCCCTCACCTCTGATTGTATTTCAGCATCATCATGACAATCGGCATGCCAAAAAGCAGCGTACCAACGATGACCTAAGAGACCGTGGACAGGTCAGCGCATCGAGAAAGTGTGAAGACCAGAAAGTGTCTGATCGTTCACTGCGACCATCCTCCATATCTGGTGATGGAAATGAAAGAGGTAATTGGACTCTTGTTTCTTGATGTAATTTACTGATTCAAAGTGACTAATAGTCTTACACATGCTTCATCTTTTCAAAAAGATATACAAAAGAGGTTTTAGTTGATGATTATCTCTCTATCTAATCCCTATTTCAACATGACACAGCCTTCACAATAATATATTTAAAATAAATAACAGGCTTTTAATTTAGTCACTTGTTATTTGTTTGTATTTATTTCACGCACGGTGGATTGGAAATTATATTTGGTAATGTATTAGTGCATATTTTGTTTACCTAAAAGTAGTTTGACCAAAACTGTACCCCGGTACATGTCTTTTCAAAGACGCATGTCCACTTCCCCGGCTATATGCGAAAATATTGTACATAATAATCTCAAACCTTACAGAATTTCCTAAAATCATGTGGGATAAATCTTCTTCAAAATTACTTATCTTTTTCATAGGAGAGAACAACTATCATCCGAAATCTTTTCAAGTGCCAGGAGAAAAAATTACTGATGAGAAGGTATGACTTTGTAATTACTATCACCGCTATCAGTTCAAAATAAATTGTGTAAATGTTAACAAAAGAAGTTATAATGCCTCTAATATAACATGGCAAAGGCATACATGCTAGGAATCACCCCTCTGTATATCCACATTGTTGTCCCTCTCGCATTCTTGCAACATCCCCAAAACCAGTTGACTGACGGATTCAAAAGGACTGATTTTTTACAATCAAACTGGGGACCTGTAGATATCTTAGGGAGCAAATGACTTTGCTAGATTTAAAAGCTCATGTGGCTCATTATAGCCTACATGCAAACATAGCTTGTAAAATCTGATTGCAGAAAACCATTACCTGTGAAAACACAATCTACTTACAAAATATTGAATCCACATAACATGATATATCTTTTTTCGAAAGACAAGAGTAATTAATTGTGATTGTCAAATTATGCAAAGTTACTTGAAACGTTTACACTTCTTGTATTCTACATGCTGCAAGATGTACCTGTCCAAATGTGGTCAATGCTTTATTTCTTCTTCCTCTCACCTCTGACTGTATTTCAGCATCATCATGGCACTCAGCATGGCAGTGGGCATTATACACGCGATGTCCTGGAGGACCATGCAGAGGGCAGCACATGGCCACATTGTAATGACCGGATAGTGTCCACACGTGACCCAGCTCTGCGATCATCCACCATATCTGGTGTTGGATATGTACGAGGTAATTAATTTCCTAATTTGCATTTTAAATGATCGAAACCAGTAAGTTTTTAGAGAGCGCACTTTCGAGTTTTAACAAGTCTGATTGAATGATAACAAGCAGAATAATTAGTTATGTCTAATTTGTTTTTATTTTCTTTCAAGCATGGTAGATTTTTAATTGTTAGTTTATAATCCATAAGTGCATAATACGAATACAATATGTATAACCTGAAACTTTACGGAATATCGTCAAATCAAGTGGGATAAATTTTCTGGAAATTACTTATTTTTTCATAGAAGAGAACTACCCTCATCCCAAATCTGATCCTGAGCCAGGAGATCAACTTATTGATGAACAGGTATGACTTTGTATTTAATATCACCACTTTCACTTCAAAAACAAATGTTTGTGCTAATGTAAAATAATACATCTTCTAAGGTCTCTAAAAAACGTATAAGAGGTAAAAATTATTAAGAATTCACATTGCTGTCCCTCTCTTATTATTGCAACATCCCCACAACCAGTTGACTAAATGAATCATAAAGACTGATTGCATTACAATCAAACGCGTGACCTGTAGATATCTTATGTAGAAGGCAAATGACTTCGATGAATTTAAAATCTCATGTGGCTCAGTCTACATACAAACATATGATTGTAAAACCAGATTGTAGAACATTATTGTCTGAAAAAATAAAATGTACTTCCGTTCTCTGTTATGAATTTCATTGGTATCATGGAAGTATAGACTTCCGCATTCAGAAGATGGTTCAGTTTGCAAAGATGGCGGTCCGTGGTCTTGGCAGTTTTATAATCAGGATAGGAATGGTCCTCGAGATATTTGTATAATTGCCTTTCTATATGCTATGAAGCAAAGGTTTAAAAAGTCTTTTATCCACAAAGAAGATATAACTTAATACAAAAGATGAAAGTAATCCGTTTTGAACGATCAAATTAAAGTGAAGTGAAGCCGTCACGGTACTCTGTGTGCTGCAAGGCTTACCGGTCTAAATGTTTTCAATGCTTTATTTTTCCTTTCCCTCACCTCTGATTGTATTTCAGCATCATCATGACAATCGGCATGCCATAAAGCAGCGTACCAACGATGACCTAAGAGACCGTGGACAGGTCAGCGCATCGAGAAAGTGTGAAGACCAGAAAGTGTCTGATCGTTCACTGCGACCATCCTCCATATCTGGTGATGGAAATGAAAGAGGTAATTGGACTCTTGTTTCTTGATGTAATTTACTGATTCAAAGTGACTAATAGTCTTACACATGCTTCATCTTTTCAAAAAGATATACAAAAGAGGTTTTAGTTGATGATTATCTCTCTATCTAATCCCTATTTCAACATGACACAGCCTTCACAATAATATATTTAAAATAAATAACAGGCTTTTAATTTAGTCACTTGTTATTTGTTTGTATTTATTTCACGCACGGTAGATTGGAAATTATATTTGGTAATGTATTAGTGCATATTTTGTTTACTCAAAAGTAGTTTGACCAAAACTGTACCCCGGTACATGTACCCCGGTACATGTCTTTTCAAAGACGCATGTCCACTTCCCCGGCTATATGCGAAAATAATGTACATAATAATCTCAAACCTTACAGAATTTCCTAAAATCAAGTGGGATAAATCTTCTTCAAAATTACTTATCTTTTTCATAGGAGAGAACAACTATCATCCGAAATCTTTTCAAGAGCCAGGAGAAAAAAATACTGATGAGAAGGTATGACTTTGTAATTACTATCACCGCTATCAGTTCAAAATAAATTGTGTAAATGTTAACAAAAGAAGTTATAATGCCTCTAATATAACATGGCAAAGGCATACATGCTAGGAATCACCCCTCTGTATATCCACATTGTTGTCCCTCTCGCATTCTTGCAACATCCCCAAAACCAGTTGACTGACGGATTCAAAAGGACTGATTTTTTACAATCAAACTGGGGACCTGTAGATATCTTAGGGAGCAAATGACTTTGCTAGATTTAAAAGCTCATGTGGCTCATTATACATGCAAACATAGCTTGTAAAATCTGATTGCAGAAAACCATTACCTGTGAAAACACAATCTACTTACAAAATATTGAATCCACATAACATGATATATCTTTTTTCGAAAGACAAGAGTAATTAATTGTGATTGTCAAATTATGCAAAGTTACTTGAAACGTTCACACTTCTTGTATTCTACATGCTGCAAGATGTACCTGTCCAAATGTGGTCAATGCTTTATTTCTTCTTCCTCTCACCTCTGACTGTATTTCAGCATCATCATGGCACTCAGCATGGCAGTGGGCATTATACACGCGATGTCCTGGAGGACCATGCAGAGGGCAGCACATGGCCACATTGTAATGACCGGATAGTGTCCACACGTGACCCAGCTCTGCGATCATCCACCATATCTGGTGTTGGATATGTACGAGGTAATTAATTTCCTAATTTGCATTTTAAATGATCGAAACCAGTAAGTTTTTAGAGAGCGCACTTTCGAGTTTTAACAAGTCTGATTGAATGATAACAAGCAGAATAATTAGTTATGTCTAATTTGTTTTTATTTTCTTTCAAGCATGGTAGATTTTTAATTGTTAGTTTATAATCCATAAGTGCATAATACGAATACAATATGTATAACCTGAAACTTTACGGAATATCGTCAAATCAAGTGGGATAAATTTTCTGGAAATTACTTATTTTTTCATAGAAGAGAACTACCCTCATCCCAAATCTGATCCTGAGCCAGGAGATCAACTTATTGATGAACAGGTATGACTTTGTATTTAATATCACTACTTTCACTTCAAAAACAAATGTTTGTGCTAATGTAAAATAATACATCTTCTAAGGTCTCTAAAAAACGTATAAGAGGTAAAAATTATTAAGAATTCACATTGCTGTCCCTCTCTTATTATTGCAACATCCCCACAACCAGTTGACTAAATGAATCATAAAGACTGATTGCATTACAATCAAACGCGTGACCTGTAGATATCTTATGTAGAAGGCAAATGACTTCGATGAATTTAAAATCTCATGTGGCTCAGTCTACATACAAACATATGATTGTAAAACCAGATTGTAGAACATTATTGTCTGAAAAAATAAAATGTACTTCCGTTCTCTGTTATGAATTTCATTGGTATCATGGAAGTATAGACTTCCGCATTCAGAAGATGGTTCAGTTTGCAAAGATGGCGGTCCGTGGTCTTGGCAGTTTTATAATCAGGATAGGAATGGTCCTCGAGATATTTGTATAATTGCCTTTCTATATGCTATGAAGCAAAGGTTTAAAAAGTCTTTTATCCACAAAGAAGATATAACTTAATACAAAAGATGAAAGTAATCCGTTTTGAACGATCAAATTAAAGTGAAGTGAAGCCGTCACGGTACTCTGTGTGCTGCAAGGCTTACCGGTCTAAATGTTTTCAATGCTTTATTTTTCCTTTCCCTCACCTCTGATTGTATTTCAGCATCATCATGACAATCGGCATGCCATAAAGCAGCGTACCAACGATGACCTAAGAGACCGTGGACAGGTCAGCGCATCGAGAAAGTGTGAAGACCAGAAAGTGTCTGATCGTTCACTGCGACCATCCTCCATATCTGGTGATGGAAATGGAAGAGGTAATTGGACTCTTGTTTCTTGATGTAATTTACTGATTCAAAGTGACTAATAGTCTTACACATGCTTCATCTTTTTCAAAAAGATATACAAAAGAGGTTTTAGTTGATGATTATCTCTCTATCTAATCCCTATTTCAACATGACACAGCCTTCACAATAATATATTTAAAATAAATAACAGGCTTTTAATTTAGTCACTTGTTATTTGTTTGTATTTATTTCACGCACGGTGGATTGGAAATTATATTTGGTAATGTATTAGTGCATATTTTGTTTACCTAAAAGTAGTTTGACCAAAACTGTACCCCGGTACATGTCTTTTCAAAGACGCATTTCCACTTCCCCGGCTATATGCGAAAATAATGTACATAATAATCTCAAACCTTACAGAATTTCCTAAAATCATGTGGGATAAATCTTCTTCAAAATTACTTATCTTTTTCATAGGAGAGAACAACTATCATCCGAAATCCTTTCAAGAGCCAGGAGAAACAATTACTGATGAGAAGGTATGACTTTGTAATTACTATCACCGCTATCAGTTCAAAATAAATTGTGTAAATGTTAACAAAAGAAGTTATAATGCCTCTAATATAACATGGCAAAGGCATACATGCTAGGAATCACCCCTCTGTATATCCACATTGTTGTCCCTCTCGCACTCTTGCAACATCCCCAAAACCAGTTGACTGAAGGATTCAAAAGGACTGATTTATTACAATCAAACTGGGGACCTGTAGATATCTTAGGGAGCAAATGACTTTGCTAGATTTAAAAGCTCATGTGGCTCATTATACATGCAAACATAGCTTGTAAAATCTGATTGCAGAAAACCATTACCTGTGAAAACACAATCTACTTACAAAATATTGAATCCACATAACATGATATATCTTTTTTCGAAAGACAAGAGTAATTAATTGTGATTGTCAAATTATGCAAAGTTACTTGAAACGTTCACACTTCTTGTATTCTACATGCTGCAAGATGTACCTGTCCAAATGTGGTCAATGCTTTATTTCTTCTTCCTCTCACCTCTGACTGTATTTCAGCATCATCATGGCACTCAGCATGGCAGTGGGCATTATACACGCGATGTCCTAGAGGACCATGCAGAGGGCAGCACATTGCCACATTGTAATGACCGGATAGTGTCCACACGTGACCCAGCTCTGCGATCATCCACCATATCTGGTGTTGGATATGTACGAGGTAATTAATTTCCTAATTTGCATTTTAAATGATCGAAACCAGTAAGTTTTTAGAGAGCGCACTTTCGAGTTTTAACAAGTCTGATTGAATGATAACAAGCAGAATAATTAGTTATGTCTAATTTGTTTTTATTTTCTTTTAAGCATGGTAGATTTTTAATTGTTAGTTTATAATCCATAAGTGCATAATACGAATACAATATGTATAACATGAAACTTTACGGAATATCGTCAAATCAAGTGGGATAAATTTTCTGGAAATTACTTATTTTTTCATAGAAGAGAACTACCCTCATCCCAAATCTGATCCTGAGCCAGAAGATCAACTTATTGATGAACAGGTATGACTTTGTATTTAATATCACCACTTTCACTTCAAAAACAAATGTTTGTGCTAATGTAAAATAATACATCTTCTAAGGTCTCTAAAAAACGTATAAGAGGTAAACATTATTAAGAATTCACATTGCTGTCCCTCTCTTATTATTGCAACATCCCCACAACCAGTTGACTAAATGAATCATAAAGACTGATTGCATTACAATCAAACGCGTGACCTGTAGATATCTTATGTAGAAGGCAAATGACTTCGATGAATTTAAAATCTCATGTGGCTCAGTCTACATACAAACATATGATTGTAAAACCAGATTGTAGAACATTATTGTCTGAAAAAATAAAATGTACTTCCGTTCTCTGTTATGAATTTCATTGGTATCATGGAAGTATAGACTTCCGCATTCAGAAGATGGTTCAATTTGCAAAGATGGCGGTCCGTGGTCTTGGCAGTTTTATAATCAGGATAGGAATGGTCCTCGAGAGATTTGTATAATTGCCTTTCTATATGCTATGAAGCAAAGGTTTAAAAAGTCTTTTATCCACAAAGAAGATATATCTTTATACAAAAGATGAAAGTAATCCGTTTTGAACGATCAAATTAAAGTGAAGTGAAGCCGTCACGGTACTCTGTGTGCTGCAAGACTTACCGGTCTAAATGTTTTCAATGCTTTATTTCTCCTTTCCCTCACCTCTGATTGTATTTCAGCATCATCATGACAATCGGCATGCCAAAAAGCAGCGTACCAACGATGACCTAAGAGACCGTGGACAGGTCAGCGCATCGAGAAAGTGTGAAGACCAGAAAGTGTCTGATCGTTCACTGCGACCATCCTCCATATCTGGTGATGGAAATGGAAGAGGTAATTGGACTCTTGTTTCTTGATGTAATTTACTGATTCAAAGTGACTAATAGTCTTACACATGCTTCATCTTTTCAAAAAGATATACAAAAGAGGTTTTAGTTGATGATTATCTCTCTATCTAATCCCTATTTCAACATGACACAGCCTTCACAATAATATATTTAAAATAAATAACAGGCTTTTAATTTAGTCACTTGTTATTTGTTTGTATTTATTTCACGCACGGTGGATTGGAAATTATATTTGGTAATGTATTAGTGCATATTTTGTTTACCTAAAAGTAGTTTGACCAAAACTGTACCCCGGTACATGTCTTTTCAAAGACGCATGTCCACTTCCCCCGCTATATGCGAAAATAGTGTACATAATAATCTCAAACCTTACAGAATTTCCTAAAATCATGTGGGATAAATCTTCTTCAAAATTACTTATCTTTTCCATAGGAGAGAACAACTATCATCCGAAATCCTTTCAAGAGCCAGGAGAAAAAATTACTGATGAGAAGGTATGACTTTGTAATTACTATCACCGCTATCAGTTCAAAATAAATTGTGTAAATGTTAACAAAAGAAGTTATAATGCCTCTAATATAACATGGCAAAGGCATACATGCTAGGAATCACCCCTCTGTATATCCACATTGTTGTCCCTCTCGCATTCTTGCAACATCCCCAAAACCAGTTGACTGAAGGATTCAAAAGGACTGATTTATTACAATCAAACTGGGGACCTGTAGATATCTTAGGGAGCAAATGACTTTTCTAGATTTAAAAGCTCATGTGGCTCATTATACATGCAAACATAGCTTGTAAAATCTGATTGCAGAAAACCATTACCTGTGAAAACACAATCTACTTACAAAATATTGAATCCACATAACATGATATATCTTTTTTCGAAAGACAAGAGTAATTAATTGTGATTGTCAAATTATGCAAAGTTACTTGAAACGTTCACACTTCTTGTATTCTACATGCTGCAAGATGTAATGACTGTCCAAATGTGGTCAATGCTTTATTTCTTCTTCCTCTCACCTCTGACTGTATTTCAGCATCATCATGGCACTCAGCATGGCAGTGGGCATTATACACGCGATGTCCTAGAGGACCATGCAGAGGGCAGCACATTGCCACATTGTAATGACCGGATAGTGTCCACACGTGACCCAGCTCTGCGATCATCCACCATATCTGGTGTTGGATATGTACGAGGTAATTAATTTCCTAATTTGCATTTTAAATGATCGAAACCAGTAAGTTTTTAGAGAGCGCACTTTCGAGTTTTAACAAGTCTGATTGAATGATAACAAGCAGAATAATTAGTTATGTCTAATTTGTTTTTATTTTCTTTTAAGCATGGTAGATTTTTAATTGTTAGTTTATAATCCATAAGTGCATAATACGAATACAATATGTATAACATGAAACTTTACGGAATATCGTCAAATCAAGTGGGATAAATTTTCTGGAAATTACTTATTTTTTCATAGAAGAGAACTACCCTCATCCCAAATCTGATCCTGAGCCAGGAGATCAACTTATTGATGAACAGGTATGACTTTGTATTTAATATCACCACTTTCACTTCAAAAACAAATGTTTGTGCTAATGTAAAATAATACATCTTCTAAGGTCTCTAAAAAACGTATAAGAGGTAAACATTATTAAGAATTCACATTGCTGTCCCTCTCTTATTATTGCAACATCCCCACAACCAGTTGACTAAATGAATCATAAAGACTGATTGCATTACAATCAAACGCGTGACCTGTAGATATATTATGTAGAAGGCAAATGACTTCGATGAATTTAAAATCTCATGTGGCTCAGTCTACATACAAACATATGATTGTAAAACCAGATTGTAGAACATTATTGTCTGAAAAAATAAAATGTACTTCCGTTCTCTGTTATGAATTTCATTGGTATCATGGAAGTATAGACTTCCGCATTCAGAAGATGGTTCAATTTGCAAAGATGGCGGTCCGTGGTCTTGGCAGTTTTATAATCAGGATAGGAATGGTCCTCGAGAGATTTGTATAATTGCCTTTCTATATGCTATGAAGCAAAGGTTTAAAAAGTCTTTTATCCACAAAGAAGATATATCTTTATACAAAAGATGAAAGTAATCCGTTTTGAACGATCAAATTAAAGTGAAGTGAAGCCGTCACGGTACTCTGTGTGCTGCAAGACTTACCGGTCTAAATGTTTTCAATGCTTTATTTCTCCTTTCCCTCACCTCTGATTGTATTTCAGCATCATCATGACAATCGGCATGCCAAAAAGCAGCGTACCAACGATGACCTAAGAGACCGTGGACAGGTCAGCGCATCGAGAAAGTGTGAAGACCAGAAAGTGTCTGATCGTTCACTGCGACCATCCTCCATATCTGGTGATGGAAATGGAAGAGGTAATTGGACTCTTGTTTCTTGATGTAATTTACTGATTAAAAGTGACTAATTGTCTTATACACCAGTCGTCCAATATGACAGGTGCGCCTTTCTCCCGTTTTAAACGGATAGTTGAGTTTTAGTATGCAGGGTAGTACACAAAATGTTTTGGGGGGAGATAATGAAAAGCTGAGTGTCAAATTTTAACAAGGCATTCCATTGTGACTACATAAACAACTTTATTTGATACAAATCGGTTCAGAAAATAGCTAAAGTATTTATTACCATAACAATTTGTTTTTTTTGTTGGGCACCACAAAATACCAAACATGCATGCTTCATCTTTTCAAAAGAATATACAAAAGAGGATCCTAAATAGTTGTTGATTATCTCTCTTCCTAATCCTTATTTACACATAACACCGCTTTATCAATAATCTATTTAAAATAAATAAAACTAAATGTGTTTTGTTTTAACGGTTCGTTTTAAATTATAACAGGCTTACTTAGTCATATGTTGTGTTTGTATTTCTTTCAAGCACGGTGGAATGGAAAATGTACTTTGTAATGTATTAGTGGAGATTTGGTTTACTCAAAAGTAGTTTGACCAAAGCTGTACATGTCTTTTCTAAGACGCATTCCCACTTCATCGGCTAATTATGCAAAAATAATGTACAAACCTTACAGAATATCGTCAAATCTTGTGTGATCAATTTTCTAAAAAAATTACTTATTTTTCATAGGAGAGAACTACCATCATCCCAAATCTGATCAAGAGCCAGGTGAAACAATGACGGATGAAAAGGTATGGCTTTGTAATGAATATCACCGCTTTCATTTCAAAATAAATTGTTTGTGTCAATGTAAAATAAAAGAATCTTATAATGCCTGTAAAAGAACAGGGAAGAGGCATACTTGTTTAGGAATCATCTCTTTGTATGCACATGACTGTCTCTCTCGTATTCTTGCAACATCCACAAAACCAATTGACTGCAGGATAAAAAAAAAACCTGATTTATTACGATCAAACTGGGGACCCGTAGATATTTTAGGGAGCAAATGACTTTGCTAGATTTAAAAGCTCATGTAGCTCATTTTACATGCAAACATAGCTTGGAAAATCTTATTGCAGTAAATTTCTACCTGTGAAAATAGAAAGGACTTACGTTCACTATTTTAAATTTCATTGGTATGGTGGTGTAGAGCTCCACATTTAGAAAATGGTTCAGGTTGCAAAGATGGCATACCGTGGTTTTGGCAGTTTTATAATCAGGATAAGAATGATCCTCGATACATTTGTTCAGTTGCCTGTTTTATGTTTTGAAAACAAGTTGAAGAACTACTTGTTTCCACAAGACATGATACAATGTATATTTTTATACAACATATGAAACTGAAAGTAATCAGTTTTGAATGTCAAATTAAAGTAAAGTGAAACTGTCACGGTACTTTGTGCGGTGCAAGACTTACCGGTCCAAATGTTATCGATGCTTTATTTCTCCTTTTTCTCACCTCTGATTGTATTTCAGCATCATCATGACAATTGGCTTGCCAAAAAGCAGCGTACTAACGATGATCTAGAAGACCGTGTACAGGTTGGCGCACGGAGTAAGTGGGGTAACCAGAAAGTGTCTGATCGTTCACTGAGATCATCCTCCATATCTGGTGATGGAAATGGAAGAGGTAATTAGACTTGTTTCTTGATGTAATTTACTTATTTAAAGAGACTAAACAAAACAGACTATCAAAAAGATATACAACAGAGGTTTTTAAATAGTTGTTGATTATCTCTCAATATAATCCCTATTTCAACATAACACCGCTCTAAAGGGGTAGTTTAGTTTTGGTAGAGAGGGCGCTGCCAATCACAATTTTTTTGTGAGGTAATGAATGTCGATTTTGAGAGAACATGCAATTTGTATGGCAGAAAATAATTTATTTGGTCAAAATCGACCCCAAAACGGCTGAAATATCAATAAATATATCTTATTTTATAATTATTTGGGGCCCAAATAAATAGATGATTTTCACAAAAAAATTTAAAAATGCTTGCACTTTTTCAAAAATGTTAAAAAGTGTTTTTTAAATAGTTGTTGATGATCTCGCTATTTAATCATTATATCAATAAAACATCGAATGCATAATTTTGTATGAAAAATGGTTGAAACCAATGCCCTTTTTTAAAGCGCCCTCTTGTGTTATAATGGCTCTTTTTAAATGATAACAGGCTTTTTACTTAGTCGTTTGTAATTTTGTATACCTTTCGAGCGTGGTGGAGTTATAACTATTAGTTTATGATGTAATACTGTGCAGGTTTTTTTCTACAAAAGTTCAGCCTTATCAAAACTAAACTACCCCTTTAACAAAAATCTATTTAATATAAATGAAACTAATTCGTTTTTGGAAAGCAACCTTTTGAGTTTTAACTGTTCGTTTTTAAATAATATCAGGGTCTTTACTTATTTAGTTGTTATTTGTTTCTATTTCGTTTAAGCATGGTGGATTGGAAACTGTACTTTGTAATTTATTAGTCCAGAGCCCCGTTGCAGAAAGAGATACACACGATTGTAAGTGAGGATTGATCGTAAGTCAGAAAATTAGCGCGTTTCAACCAATCAGATTTGCGCATCTAGCACACGTGATCTAACATACGATCTATCCTAACTTACGATCGATTGTATCTCTTTCTGCAACGGGGCCCTGATGTTGTTTACTCAAAAGAAGTTTGACCAAAACTGTACATGTCTTTTCCAAGACGCATTTACACTTTATCGACAGATCGACTTATATGCGAAAATAATGTACATATCATCTTAAACCTTACAGAATATCGTCAAATAAATATATGGAATACATTTTCTTCAAAATTACTTTTTTTTCATAGGAGAGAATTACCATCATCCCAAATCTGATCAAGAGCCAGGAGACAAAATTACTGATGAAAAGGTATGACTTTGTAATGAATATGACCCCTTTTACTTTAAAATAAATTGTTTGTGTAAATGTGAACAAAATCGTATAATTGCTCTAAAATAACATGGCAGAGGCATACTAGTTAGAATTCACCCCTATGTGTAAACACATGACTGTCTCTCTTGTATTCTTGCAACATCCCCAAAACCAGTTGACTGAAGAATCCAAAAGGATTGATTTATTACAATAAAATTGGGGAACTGATTGTAGAACAATCAATACCTGTGAAAATGGAATGTACTGTACTTACGTTGTCTGTAATGAATGTCATTGGTGTGGTGGTATAGACTTACCGGTCCAAATGTTATCAATGCTTTATTTCTCCTTTCTCTCACATCTGATTGTATTTCAGCATCATCATGACAATCGGCATGCCAAAAAGCAGCGTACCAACGATGATCTAGAACACCGTGCACAGTTCTGCGCATGGAGTAAGTGTGATAACCAGAAAGTGTCTGATCGTTCACTTCGACCATCCTCCATATCTGGTGTTGGAAATGGAAGAGGTCATTAGACTCTTGTTTCTTGATGTAATTTACTGATTCAAAGTGACTAATAGTCTTATACACCAGTCGTCCAATATGACAGGTGCATTCTTCCCGTTTTGAGTTTTGGTATAGAGTGAGGTACACGAAGAAATCTTGGTGATATAATGAAAAACTTAGTGACAAATTTGAAAGAGCATACAGTTTTTATGACAGAATAAACTTTATTTGATACAAATCGGTTTAGAAAATGGCTGAGGTATCTATTGACAAGCCATTAGTTATATTGCTGGGCACCGCAGATCTTTACTAATTCTAACAAAACATCTGACAGTTTTAAAAGCAATTCTTCTCTTTTCAAAATTGTACATAACAGGTTTTCAGATAGTTGTTGATTATTTTGTATCTAATCTCTTTTTTAACAAGATATCTCATGCACAATAATTTATTTAAAATGATTGAAACCAGTGCGTTTTGACGAATGCGCCTTTTCTAGTTTTAACAGGTCAATTTGAATAAAATACCAGGCTTAATACTTAATCATTTTTAATTTGTTTTTTATCTATTTCAACCATGGTATAATTAATTATAACTGTTATTTCGTAATGTGCGAGTGCAGAGTTTGTTTACTGAAGTGACTAAAACTGTATTGCCTTTGCCAAGACTCATTGTCACTGTATCAGGTAATATGCGAATATAATGTACATGCATATAACCTTATACCTAATGGAATATCGTCAAATCATGTGAGATAAATTTTCCTCAAAATTACTTCCTTGTTCATAGGAGAGCGCAAACCTTATCCCGAATCTGAGTCAGAGCCAGAAGAAGACATTTTTGATGAGAAGGTTTGTAATGAATATCACCGTTTTCACTTTCAATACAATTGTTTGTGTAAATGTTAAATAAGAAATCTTATCATGCTTCTAAAAAACAGGTCGAGGCATAGTTGTTAGGAATTGCCCCTCTGTCCATCCATGTGGCTGTTCCTTTCTTATTCTTGCAACATTTCGAAAAACAGTTGACAGTTTAATTTCAAAATGAATGGCATACTACAATCAAACGTGGGACCTGTAGATATCTTACGGAGCAAATAACTTTGCTAGATTTAAAAGCTCATATGGCTCATTATACATGCAAACAAAACCTGATTTCGTAACATTCTTACCTTGTCTCGTAGTATAACAGGCAACCCTCATTCCGTATCATGAATAGTGACCATCTTCTCGTATTATTAATAGGGACCTCTATCAATTAAGTCCCCGAATTTGGACTATCTTGTTATAATACGACACATTACGACCCTTCTATTTGGTTATGATTAGCGATCCTTGTCAATAATAACCTTATCAATATAATGACTCTCTTCTCAAACTAGCGGTCATTATGAATAGCGAGCGGAATCCTTACTCGCAATTGATTGTACATCTTTCAGCATTAGGCCATGTTCCATGTTACATAAAGATTCACAATACATATTACGATTGATTGTACGATCAATAATTGTGAAGCCATGTTATCTGTAGATGTATTCCCCTTTATAACCCAAACCAGACCGATGGGGTTGGGGGAATAAATGACCTGTTCTGAGTAGGGGTGTAGTCCAGTAGACGGTTCTATTTGTTGTGTATTAGACCTGGAGACATTCATAAGTACAATGGTTTTTTGCTATTCATGTTCTAAATGGTTTATAGAAAAAATTCAGCTTTGTTGCAACATTGAGCAATTTTAGTTAAGCATTATAAAGATAATAAGCTAATTTGCATATTTCTGAAATAAGGTCAGAGATCATTTGCTATCTAGGAATAGAGAAAACATAATGAAAACGAGGTGTTTTGTGGTAAGGAATCCATTTCCGATGCTTATTTGCGTCTGTCATATGGGCAACACCCTGTAATCCAATATGGCTGCCCCTAATTTGCATAATAAATATGAGTATAATTGTTTTTTGGTGGCTGAGGCCATTAATAAACAAAAGTGCCTCATATTTTTGTTTCAATCACGTTCTACATACGTATACTATTAACCTTATCAATCCCAAGCTATTTTGGCGTTCCCAGGCCCAAGGGGGGCTCATAGCCCCCCCCCCCCCCCCCCCCCTCTCTAATTTCTTTATTATTCGATCCACCACTTTCATATTTGGCACATGTATCAAGCGGGTCAAGCTCTACAAGTTGCAATCATAAACATTTTGTAAGCTCACCACATGAGGGCGCTATTTACGATAATATGATTTTAAAAAACATAGAAAATGTCAGAATATAGAAGTTTTGGAGCTGTTTCCGACGAATGGACAGTTATCAAGTAGGCAAATTTAACTTTTCTTTTATTTCTCTATCTTATCACTATTTCAACAAAACATCACATGCACAATATTTTATTCAAAATTGTTAAAACCGTGTTTTATAGAGAGCGGCCTCTTACGTTTTAACGGCTCTTTCTGAATGATTACATGATCTTTACTACGTCATTTGGAATTTTGTGTTCCTTTCTAGTTATAACTATTAGTTTGTAATGTAATGATGTAGGTTTTGGTTACTTAAAATCAGTTTCATCAAAACTGTACTCTCCTTACCACAACTCAACTATCCCTTTAAACCAAATCGATTTTGTTCATATCAAAATGTTTGTTGAAATCATAAGAAACTCTCATTAGCATATTTTAATCACAAAAATATCATCAAAATATATCAAAACCTTAATCATGTATATATAGGACTTAATTCTTATTATATTCATTGTTTTGCACCATTTTGTCCTTCAAAACAAAAAAAAACGAAAGAAATATCCATGAATTTGTTTTCAGATCATGACAAACTATTACCGATCATACTCTCATATAGATTATATGAATAAACTAATTCATATCAATGCGTGGACAGTACAATTAATTTACACATATTACACTAATTGTGTGTTATATGATGACTATATCAAATCACTTTCAATAATTATAAGTTTACTAGACACTGTTACTAATTGAAGATGAAAATACCATGCCAATACCTTGGGTGTTGTATGGAAAGGTTGTTCAATTCAAATTTTGAACAGAAACAAATCGTAAAATTATGAGAAACTTTTTTTTGTAGTAATTCTTATTATTTCTATAGTTTTCCGCCAATTTGTTCTTGAAAAACATAGAAAAATAAAGAAAAAACAAAAACAAACAATTTACAGCTATTTCCTGATGTAGTGACTTTACTTTTGTACAGTTTATAAATTTCAAATAGAAAACACTTCAGAAATGTACATGATTTACTTGTTTAGTGCAAGACAAACAAAATAAGACTTAAATTGACAAACATGGCTTTCAGAAAATGGTTACCATGGCAACGGGAAAACAAATATGATAGGGGGGGGGGGGGCTCATTCACACCCCCCCCCCCCCCCCCTTGGGGTTGATAGGGTGAAAGATAGTTCAGCTTTGTTGTCAACTTTCCAACCTAATTTGCATATTCCCATATATCAAGTAAAATCGTGTATATTGTGAATCAGAAAACTAAACATTACGAGTAATATCACTTTTCCAAGGTTTGCTGGGCAACAAATCCATTTATGATACTTAATTCAACATATCTCCATGGCAACCTATATTAATCCAAGATGGCCAATCCCAAAATTAGTAGAGCTAGGATAAATGTATTCCTTCTTTTAGTTATAAAAGCTCAGGGTGATCTTTTTTATTTGAATCATTGGAATAGGTAACTAGAATACTGGACTCACAATTCAGATTAGTTTTAACACTTACAACTAATAATAATTTATGAAATAAATGCGATCAAACATACTAATAACATTCTCTCCTTACAAAAGCCAAAGGCGGCCATCTTGGATTTATGTGGGTTGCCATGGAGATATGTTGAATTAAGTATCATAAATGGATTCGTTGCCCCTAAATACCTGCAAAAAGTACTCGTAATTTCTAGTTTTCGGGTTCACAATATATACGATTTGACTTGATTTCTGGAAATATGCACATTTGGTCAAAAAGGCTAATTATGCTAATTATATATATGCATTGTTGATTGTTGCCAAGGGGGCAACAAAGCTTACATATCTTTAATACATATATGTAGAACATGATTAAGACCTGAAATCCTGTACTTTTTGCTCTTGAATGGATTAAATTATCAAAAAAACAATAATATTCATAATATGCAAATTAAGTGCAGCCATCTTGGATTTCAGGGTGTTGCTCATATGGCAAAGGCAAATTTATTAATTTATTAATTACCCTAAAACACCTTTACATAAATAGTTTGTATTATGTTTGCACTATTCCTAGATAGCAAATGAACTCTCACCTTATTTCAGAAATATGAAAATTACCTCATTATCTGTATAATACTTATACAAAAATTGCTCAATGTTGGCGAGGTGGCAACAAAGCTGAATTTTCTCTATAAACCATTTAGAAGATGAATAGCAAAACAAACTTTGGAGTTATGAACATTTCTAGACCATAGAGATGACTACTGGACTAATAATTATGTACATTACCTGGTCAACAATCGGCAATGATGGTCATGCGGTGACATAAATGTATGCATGTATTACTTTCATCAAATCTGTTGAAAATATTCTTTAAAAACAAAATTAATGATTTAACGATCTAAGTTGGACTTTTACAGCTTACAATGTACTTCGAATATGAGCTGGAAGTTATATGTCAGATGTAATTTGCATCTTCTTGTTTTTCTTTTAGAATTGTACACCCCATGTATCGTACGTAGTTGCCAAAGCCCCTGCTGAATCATACTACAATGGACGAACAAGCTCTCTCCCAAATGGAAAACCAAAGAGCGACGAGCTTGAGCAACATGACCGTAAAAACAACCTCACAATATTCGGCAAGAAGGAGAAGCTATTTGAAACTACAAGTCTCATCGTCCTAGATTTGGCCAAACGCCTGCGCGTTCGGCTAACGTTGGCTGATATTAGATTTTCGCATCGATTAGGCAAGAGACAGCTCGCACTAGCTCATCGTCGACCTATATTCGTCAAATTCAATAGCTATCACTCGCGACAAGCGTTCATGACAAGAAAGAAGGACTTGAAAGGAATGGGCTTGACTATCACTGAAGAACTCACCCCAAAGCAATGCGACCTTGTCACTGCCACCTGCAGATGTCCATCTGTCGAGGAAGCCTGGATAGCAGACGGCAAGGTCATTGCACTCATCAAGGCAACGAACGGAAAGAAAACAAGGCACATTACTAGCGAAGAAGACTTAAAAAACTTACCGCGGCCCAGATGGAAATAAATAGCTCCCATGCGTCAACCAAGTAAACATATAATAGAAACTCGTTCCTTGTTTAGTGATCTTTTACATGTTTTTTGGTGCGATTAATTATAATAGGACTTGTAATGCTAGGTTGTTGTGTAATTATTGATGTTATTTGTGTTTGTTTGATATGTATGTATGTGTTTGCATGTGTGTACCTCCTTCTATTCTACATTGTCCCAAAGATTGATACTATACCTTTGTATAACAAAAACCCATATTCAATGCATGCCCTAATAGTTTCCTGTATACATTTTAATTGTCGGAGATTAAATGGACAGTTAAGTGTCGGGATAGGGGGCACCATAGAAAATATTTTGCTGTGAGATAATACAAAACTGATCGAATTTGATAGAACATACAATTTTAATGACAGAATAAATTCTATTTGACAAAGTGGGTTAAGAAACGGTTGAAATATCCATAAACATATTTGTATTGCCAAATTATTCACAGGGGATATTTTGACTATTTACAAAAATAGTAAATATAAAATTTGAATCAAATGCACAGTTGAGTATTACAATTGCTAAAACCAATGATTTTGTACATAGCGCCCTTTTGAGTTATAACGGGTCCTTTTAAATGATGACAGGGGTTTTACATAATAGTTTGTAATTGTGTATACTTGTCGAGCATGGTGAAGTTATAATTATGTTCTGTAATGGTGCAGGTTTTAGTTACTGCAGATAAGTTTGACCAATACTCAACTATCTCTTTAATATAATTATTCTGAAATTGAAAACTTATTGTACTATTGAATTACACTATTGATATGATTGGTCATTCAAAATCATGGATAAAACCGATATTTTTACCAAGTACTATTTTTTTCAAGCCTACCGTAGGTGGACGGAGACTAAGGGATTTAAATTGCGTCCGTCTGTCCTTCTGTCCGTCGATCCGTCTGTGACGCTAACAATTATTTGAATAATTTTCCAACCCTGTTTCTGTTTGTAGCTAAACCTGCTTGGAAGATGCCCTCCATGATATTCTGGGGTTGAAGGTCACATAAGTAGGTCAAACGTCAAATGAGGGTCAATTTGAAGCTGTAACTGCAAGAGTCTATTAATAGAGTTGATACCTGTCCAACCCTTCATCTGTTTGTAACTAACCTATAACATATTATTATATGAATTAATTTTATGTAAACACAGCTCGTGATTGGAATAAACTCCCACAGTGTATTGTAAATAGCCCTTCCCTTATATATGGAAAATAAAATTCAATTCAATTCAATTCAATCTTTTAAAAGGGCACTGAAGTTACATTTAAATAGTATTGTATAGCTTTTATAGCGTTTATTGAGCGAGTCTAAATCTTTAATGTGCTTTAATTGTACAATTGTAAATATTTTATGCAATAAGCATACATTTACTGTTTTATATACCTGTTGTATTTATTGATTTTAAATGTGTAATTAGGGAAACATAATTTTGTTTGGGCTTCTGCCTTTTCTGTTTTCCATTGGCTATTTTTATATTGTCAATAAACTGAATAAATACAAAAAAATAATAAAAAATAACCTTGATTGGTAGATGCACTACTAGTACATTGGCCTCCATGATATTCTGGGGTCAAATGTCACATAAGTAGGTTAAAGGTCAAATGTGAATTTGTACCTGCAACAGTCTATTAGGGTTGATAACTTTCCAATCCTGCATCTGTTTGTAACCACACTTGATTGGTAAAATTATGCCCTACCTTGGCCTCAATGATACCACCTATTACGCTGCAATGCATAAATCAGAATGACACCTAATGAAGTCGATTGAAAAAAGTGTCAAATTGAGGCGGGAGATCTGTATTGATTTTGATTCAATTAGTATTTTATCAATGTAGGACAAACAGGTAATGTTGATGCACAGCCTATGAATATGATGTTATATGAAATGTTTAAAAGAAAAACCCATCCAGTGTACTTAATTGTTAAAACCAGTTATTGAAAATTAAATAACACACATTGCAAGCTCTTTAAAAAGTGGTAAATCCTCTGGACCTGATTCTATTTATCATTTTCTGGTAAAATCACCTATTCATGTATAGCGGTAACCTTTGTGTGACATTTTTAATTTAGGTTTTAAAAATGGCATTTTCCAACTATTTTAAAATATCACAAGTTTATCCTGTACGTAAAGGCGGAGACAATATCACTATAAACATGTTTTTGTAAGATTCATGTATTAGAAAAAAAAATGTATATATAATTATGTACTAGACTAGTATATTTTTTGACATGATCATTTTGTTCTAATAACCAATTTAGATTTCGTGAAAAACACTCAACAACACATGCTTTGATAGTATCATACATGTAAGTAATGTAATAAATGCTTTTGATGAATATGATATAACTATTGAAGTTTGTATTGATGTTCAAAAGGCATTTGATTATATGGACCATAATATTGTACTTACTTGACCTAAAGGGGTAGTTTAGTTTTGGTAGAGAGGGCGCTGCACGTCACATTTCTTTTGTGAGGTAATGCAAAACTGAGTGTCGTATTTGAGAGAACATGCTATTTTAATGGCAGAATAAACATAAATAAATATATCTGATCTTATAAATATTTGGGGCCCAAATAATTCGATGATTTAAAAAAAATAAAATAAAGATGCTTGCACTTTTTCAAAAATTGTCAAAAGCGTTTTTTAAATAGTTGTTGATGATCTCTCTATTTATTCATTATTTCAGTAAAACATCACATACATAATTTTGTATGAAAACTGATTAAAACCAATGTCTTTGTAAAAAGCGCACTCTTGTATTTTGATGGCTCTTTTTTAATGATAACAGGCTTGTTACTTAGTCTTTTGTAATTTTGTATATATTTCGAGCATGGTGGAGTTATAACCATTAGTTTATAATGTTACTGTGCAGGTTTTGACTACTAAAGTTCAGCCTTACAACAACTAAACTACCCCTTTAAGCTGTCCACACCATCGCTTGGATGTGTAATGGTAATGACTTCTGCTTCAGGATGGCCTGTCACGCCTTCCGGTCTTCAGTCAGTCTGTTGGACTTAATCAGGGAGTCATTGGCCCGTATTCACAAAAGAGGTTTGTACAGTCTATGGTCTAAACCCCAGTTTACATCTATGGAATGCCAATTGTAAACTGATGGAGAGAGAATGTGTACCATCAACATTATTAACAAGCTAGGAATTTACATTCTCTCTTCATCAGATTACAATGTCATTCCATAGATGTAAACCGGGGTTTCGACCATAGACAAACCTCCTTTGTGAATACGGGCCACTGTGTCTGTTGTTGCAGTCTGTCTTGATCATTCGATCCATCTCCTCGCTGGTCTTACCATTGGGCGTTTGCCATGAATGTTTATGTTGAGTAGAATGTGGGGGTATCTGTGTGGACTCATTCGGTTGATATGTCCAAAATATCTTAGTCTCTGTGAGAAAGAGTTTGTTTACCTCTTTAAAAGTATACCAAATTCGTTAGCATTAAATTAAGCAGTATATTTGAGAAGGGGGCAAGGTCAGAAGTGAATTGTCACAAAATGCGCCAAAAAACGTCAGTCGGAAGGTCTGACACTCATTTCACGGTCTTTTTCAATGTTAAGCTCTTTCGCCGATTAATATCTTGACAATGAAGAAATGCTGTTGAAAGCGGTATCAGAAAAAAAAGCCCGTTTAATTATCTTTCCAATGGCAACTCACTTTGAATGATTATGAAAGCTGGGTAGGCACAATAAAGGTGAATATTTGGGAGGATCGACAGCAAAATGTAAACAAAATGCAATTGATTGTGTGAAATTGAAGGCGTTGCATCCAAACACGACTTTTTGTGGAGATATCTTAGTACTTTACCTAACATAATCGTTATAAAATTCAATATCATGTTGAAGCGTGTTAATTTGTCGTTAAAGTTATGCCTCATTCATAATGATTACGTGATTGAGGTGTGTGTAGTACCTCTAAATATATGGGGCTCAAAATGACACGTTGCAAGGTCGACGTTCGGACATGTCCCCGGCGCTAGCGCTGGGCTAAATATTATTTAGTATGACTGCGCTGTAACTTGACGACATGTCCAGTTAAGAATGTGATTTTAATCACTCGTTTGGAGCTACTGGGAGGGGGGTTAACATGTGGATTTGAATGGACACTCGAAGCTACATTTACAATAGTATCTCTGTGCAGAAATTATGACTGAACTTTGGGGGCATACTGTCGCACTTTGTGCATTGAAAACAACTTTTGGGGATTTAAAAGGACGCCAGTTGCATTAGTACAAAAGGATGCCACATGTAAGGGGAGGGCCAATGTCGAAAAAAGTGACTTTAGGTTGCCAGATCTCCACAACAAGTTTAAACCGACTCTAATTGCAAGTATTTTTAATAAGGCAACATAATTCAGAGGTCTACCTCAAAATTTTTGTTGCGAACACCTCCAAATCCAAGATGGCGTCCAAAAAGGCAGCCGTTTTGTATTGCTATAGATAATTGGCGAGATTTCCCAAACGACACCTTATATCAAGATTATTCTGCAATCATATTAAAAACAATTAGATTTCCTATAACCTGATACCAAACACCGTGAGGTTTAGGATATGTATCACGGTCATTTCTAGCCCCAAACTCAAATTTTATGAATTTTTCCCCCAAAATATGAAATTATTGATTTACATAATTACATATAAATCAATAATTGTATTAGCAGTCAATCTAATACTTTTCAAAAAACTGTCCAATGATATCGACAATACACCCTGACTGTTTCAAGTGTATACCGTATCTGAACAACAAGTTATAGTACTTTGAAGTCAGCATTAGCTATCCACAAAATGGGTAGTTTTGCATGATTTCTCATGCTATACAGGGTGTCTCAAAAATGTGTAATCTTAATAAGAGGATTTGTATACCAAATGATTGCGTCAATCTCGGGACACCTTCAGTTCCAGTTATGAACAAATACAAAAAGAAACACAATTTCTTGTAATATGATGAATATTTCACCATCATTATGTATAGTCCGCGTAGATGTTGTGTCTGTCCTGTATTGTTTAACTGCATTTATCATAAATCAAACGCTAAAAATGAACTTAATTCCACTCCACATGAAGCATTCAGTCAGCTGCATGCCATGCATATTGCGAATTCGAATCATACTGGGTGTCCATGATGTGTTTAAAACAGTATCAAGATCATGCTCATTATCTTTAATAAGTGTCTTACTGAAGGACTGAAGTACACAATATTCGGGACATACTGTAATATGTGCAGAGCGTATCTAGCTTCGAACACCATCTTGATCGCGAGGAACGCACCCTTCATGCCCCTCATATCTTATTACATGTACCTGGAGATCATAAAGGTCTATACAATTTGTAGACTCAGTATTAAAACAAAACAATCTCAATTGCTAAACTAATATGCACAACACCGAAAAGCCTCAGCAAGCCGAATGTTTATTTTTTGCACTACACTGTACTCGTGTAACCATGGTAACAACAGCCGATTATGAACAAAGATATACCAAATCAACAAATATTTACTTTTAAAACTTTAAAATAGCAGCTATAGGGTGTTATTTTACATGTGATTTGTTTTCCTCCATGTTCACGCGAAAATTAGTGTGCATAATGCGGCTTGTAGTAGCCAAATATATGATTTATTATATTTCTATTGTTGTTGTTACTACGGTTACAAATGTACATGGTGGTACAAAAAGTTACCCTAAGATAAACCTAATAGCCTATTCAAAGTGTTTTCCGAACCCTGAAAAAGTCTAGCTAACTGTGGTGTTCCGAATGATAATCATGTTAAAAACATAATTATCAAGATATGGTCGATACAACTGTAAATGACGAGCGCCTCCCATTCGAATATTGCACTATGCGCTTTGCATGATGGATTTATTATTGCAGTGAAATTACCGATACACTATTTTCGTGTACCATTGCAAACCGATGGCGGCATATTTATGACATAAAAGAAGAAAACTGAAGGTTTTGCTAAAAAAATGATATCAACAATATGTTATTATTTAGGAGAAATTCTTGAATAAAGTCCGTAAACAAGAATTACATTGATTGGGGCACCCTGTATAGTGTTCGAAATCGTACAAATTGGCTGTATTTGTCGATATCAAATGCTGAGTTCCAAGAACTGTAACTTTTTGTTCAGATACAATATACACTTGACATTTTTAAAGAGTATTGTTAATATAATTGGACAGTTTTTCGAAAAGTATTAATTCAACTGCTAATGCAATTATTGATATATGCCGAATTATGTAAATCAATAATTTCATATTTTTGGGAAAAAATGCCTAAAATTTGAGTTTGGGGCTAAAAATGACCGTGTTACATATTCTAAAACCCATTGTGTTTGGTATCAGATTATAGAAAATTTGATTGTCTTTAATATGACTGCAAAATCATGCCTATTCCAGGTGTTGTTTGTGAAATATTGCCAATAATCTACAGCAAGTCAAAACGACTACTTTTTTGGACGCCATCTTGGATTTGAAGGTGTTCGCAACAAAATGTTTGAGGTAGACCTCCGAATTAATTTGTCTCACTAAAAATACTTGCAAATAAAATTGGTTTAAACTTGTTATGGAGATCTGGCAACCTAAGTCCTTAAGGGAGCCACTTTTTCGATGTTGGCCCTCCCCTTAATGGGGCAGGGCCCCGATTACGGAACAGTGACATTTACCATGGTAATTGGCATCATTGGCTCAAACTCATCGATGTCAACATGCTAGAATAACACACACATCAACACACCGTAGCAGAGCGCACACACCGCCCTTACCCATTCAACCGTAAAGGATATATAGAGATGAACTAGGACTGGTCCTGGGTCATGATCGTGCTCTCGGGCCCAGAAAACACGTACTCCAAATCCACTGATGCGTCAGCTTTAATTCAACCGTAAGGTTGGTATAGGGGGTATCCCACTAAGAGGCGAACGTTAGCGAATTTTGCAAATTTTGGATTCGCCAACTTTTCTGGCGAATTCTTTATCGAAAATCAGGGTTTGCCTCTGCCACCCTGATTTTTGCCAACATTTGTCAGAAAAGTTGGCGAATCCTAAATTCGCAAATGTTCGTAAACATTCGCCGCTCAATGAGTCGATTGCATTTAGGAACCATATGGTCATGTAATCGATAGCATTGGCGAACGTTTGCAACTGTTTGCGAAAAAATGAATTCGCAAAGAAATTTTGAACATGCCAAAATTTCTTTGCGACAAGAAAATTTCTTTGCGACAAGAAAAACTGTTTGCGACAATTAAAACCGTTTGCGAATTTGCTTTCGACCGTTAACGAACCTTTTGCAACCTTTAACGAATCCTGGCGAAATCCAAAAATTGCTATATTCGCAAACGTTCGCCGCTCAGTGGGATACCCCCTTTAGGTTGCTTTAAGTACAGCCTTGGAAATAATTATTAGACCAAGCACTTTTTGATAAATTTTTGAGATTGTTTACACTATTTTCTCACTTTAATTACATTTTAAAGAAACAAAAGTTCGTAAGATATCAAAGGGGGTATAGTCGATGAGATTAGGAGTTCCTACAGCAGAAGTTAGGTCTTCATTTTGATGAAAACATGAATTTCATGAATAATTGCGTGGATTTTGACCATAAAAAGGTATGGGTTTTATACACACGTTTTCAATGCATAGTGGAACATTTTGGGATTTATTTTCTGTAAGTAGCGCTTATATCAGGGAAATGTCAATCCATTATGTGTGGAGCTTGTTTATGAGTAAATTAATTCTTGATTTGAGTTGCCAAGTGCCAGTCAATTGCTCTTATCAAAGATGTAAGACCTGGTGAAGATGGCCTCTATCCTGGTACATTGATAAAGCACAGGCAGTCAGCATCCAAATATTATTTGCTTTTCCAACAGCGTTTTATGCCACTTAGCAACTCTCACCAAGAATCAATGTGCTAATACAAGTCACATTAGGAACTGGAGAGACCTTTCTACGGTATGATCACAATTTACAGCAAAAGATTATCAAATGTTGCACTTTTGTGTAAAAAAATGTATACAAAACCCATGCCTTTAGTGTACATGTCAGAAATGAACAAAATCCATACAATTAGCTAAAAATTCATGTTTTTTATCAAATTGAAGGCAGAAAATAAGTGGTAGGTATCACTAACAAAATTGACTATACTCCTTTTAGTATGTCATCAACAAATTTCTCTTTAAAATATCATAAAATTAACAAAATAGCGTAAAACTTCCAGAAAATAATAAAAATGTGCTTGGTCTAATAATTATTTCCAAGGCTGTAGAATTTCGTTGTTTTTAATGTAATTTCAGCTCATATTTTCCATATTTCATAATCCGTAACACGAATATTATAAATAAGTGTTTCAAAACATTGTTATTAAGGAGTTATTATACAACTAACGAATGAGCTTCTTGTGATAGTCAAATCTATTACCGAGGTGGGCTCAAAATGATTATTACCCGAAGCGTAGCTGAGGGTAATAGTCATTTTGAGCCCACCGAGGTAATAGATTGCCTATCACAATCAAGCACATTCGTTAGTTGTTTTATATCACTCATCAATATCACGGATTGTGTTCAGCTTATAGCAAAATAAGTGAAAATCTCTTGAATATTTCATAAAATCGCTTGTAAATTTTGATATCAAAATCAAAGCCAGTATGAGCCTCCAGAACCACGGCGCATCTAATACGCTTAAAGTCATTGTTATTTTGCGCACACAATCACAAAGACGCAAAACTGAGTGCGCACCAACGCGCTGGCAGTTGCGCACATACGCGATGAATGCGTGATAGCGCTCCCACGGATGTGCTTATTGGCTGTCTTGGCGTTCTTCTTCCGGGGTGGTTAATTTTTACCAACAAGGGCAATCACGTGACTAGAACGTGTGCGCCATAGATCACTGCACACATTTGATCGTGTGTGCATTTTGCTTAAACACATGATCTATGGGACGAGCGCGTAACGAACTTTTAGAGTTAATTTTTTTACTAACTCCCCGGTGACGTCATTGCGCGGGGATTGCGCGTGTTGTCCAAAAATAATGTTTGTCAAATTCAATGGTAAAACGATCTCATGAGGGATATAATATGAAATATTCAAGAGATTTTCACTTATTTTGCTATAAGCTGAACACAATCCGTGATATTGATGAGTGATATAAAACAACTAACGAATGTGCTTGATTGTGATAGGCAATCTATTACCTCGGTAATAGATTTGACTATCACAAGAAGCACATTCGTTAGTTCTATATTAACTCTTCCTTCAATAGCATTTAGAGGAACTAAAGAATACAACGTACTTTGACACTTATTCTATAGTTGATGACTTGAAACATAGGTCTGCCGAAAACAAACACAGTAGTGATTTAAGACCAATTTTCTGATGCCAAATCTCACTTAGCAGCCACTTACGCCCCACCCCCACATTTAGGGTCCGGAATCGGCAGCGTGATTGACATACGTGATTGACAATTCGTTGGCTTACGTCATCTACATAATTTAGTTCACTAGTCTGTTCTTTAGATGACGTCACATTTTCGCGATTTAAAAGGGGTGTTCCTAGGACAATTTAGATATTTACTAGTCACCCCAAGATTGATTGATGAAATTATTTTTCTTCGGGAAAAATTACGTATAGAGAGCCGAATTGTGAAAATTGGGCCATCCAGACGCTGTAGTTCCTAAACTCCTCGGGATGTAACAATATACAGTTATTACATGGCGGTGGAGGGTATAGCACGGAATATTACATCCCCGAGGGATATTAAATGCTATTGAGGGAAGAGTAAATAAGTCCCGAGACGAAGTCGAGGGACTTATTTTCTTCACGAAATAGCATTTGAAATCCCGAGGGTAGGAATATTCCGTGATTTTTCCGACAACAAATGTAATAACTGTTTAATCATCTGACTTGACTTGCAGGGGTGTGCTATCCCTATGTGCTATCCTAAAATAGAACACGGCAGCGACATGTACTGTTTTTACTAAGTCAGGTGATAATCCGTGCTATTCCCTCCATCGCCAGTTAACCATGTTAGCAACGGTATAATAGCGCATGTTCCGTCTTTCAACGCTCACAATATGCCATCGGATACACACTGCAATTCAGCACACAACATTAAAATTTATTTCACTCATTATCTTGCGCACCATATCAACTCCCCTAGGAGCATACTAGCCAATTGCAGCCATAATAATGATAGCACACAGGCTAATTATATTACTTAATACAAGTGGAGGAAGTACAATCTGTGTAGAATTTGTCAGGATATTTACCGTTATATTTGTTCTTTTATTTTAATAAATAACAACATTTAAATTTAAAATGTATAATGTTCTTTTATTTTTGTTTACATAATTGAGGACAAGTGCCCCCACATGCCCATCCCCTCCCCTATATGTCACTGAATCTACCAATATATGTAGTTAAAATTAAGATAAATATTATACAAAACGGAACGGGGGACTTCCCAAAATATAGTGACAAATGTATCATGTGACTCATGTCCATCGGAAAGGGTGTCTTTTCAAATGAACAACGATACCAAGGTCTCACTCTAACCCTAACCCTAACACAACAACTACACGACCAAAATTACTGTTCTTGGTATCGTTTTTTCATTGGAAAAGACACCCTATCTGATGGAAATAAATATGTTGGTACTATAATTTGGGAAGTGCCCCGTTCCGTTTGTTGTGCAACCCTGTATATTATACAAACTACAAATACGTATTTAAAGGTAGTTCAGATTCGTCAAATCAGATGCGCGTCGCCATCTTGCGTACGCGTTGCGCTCGGTGCGTAATGCACGTTAGCTCAGTGTCGTGCGGTGAGCGCAAACTAGCCTCGTTCAAAATGGCGACCGGCTGTGTAGCATCCCCACGCGTGATGACCTTTAATATAATAAAATGCATACGTGTGCATTGCATCAATAGTTTATTATACAGTATCCGTGTTTACACAAGTCATTACAAAGAGCGATGAAACATACACTGAAATATTCACATACATATTTGTTATTGCCGCTTGTATCACACTGCATTACATCAGCTATAATAAAAACAAAATAACTATAGGGAAAATTAACGACAATATTGTATTCTTCGTAACAAATAGTACATCAAATGTAATTTACATTATATTTATTTTGTTTCTAGTCATGTACATTCGATGTAATGGCATGTACTGAATCTTATTTTGAAAAAACAATAGAAAACATAAGCGCCCTTTTTTTTTTAAACAAAGAAATACATAAGGTGTGCCCCCCCCCCCATAATTTTGCGTGCCCCCCCCCCCCCCCAAATCAGTCAGACCACGCTACGCCACTTCATACAAACATACACTATATTATAAGCAATGAGTGTTTAGTTATATTTTGTGGATCCACTCACGTTATACGTTTTTTTTTTCAGAAGTTACATGCATAGGAGTAGATGTACTCGGCCTCGGATTCAAATATTTTCTACGACCAACCCCCAGCCCCCCCCCCCCCCCCCCCCCCTTGAAAAAATCTTCCGTACGCAACTGGTTACATTATTAAGAAACTTCAATCACATTCATGTTAACAGAAATTGTACGTTTCGTAAATGTTTTATGAATATATGATGGTTTCATTACAAAATAATACCGGTTACCTCGTAAAAAAGGAGCCATACTGCCCATCCATTTGGACTACAATAGAAGAAAAACAAATATTCCAAGAACGTTTATCATGCAATCATATATACATCGGGGGAAAGATCGTAACTTTAAAGGGGAAGCGCAGTTTTAGCTTAGAGAGCGCTTCAATAAATATTTGTTTTGAAGTAATAACAAACATTTTAAAAAAAGCACCCAATTCTTTGATCAAAATCGGTTCAGAAACAGCTGAAGAATGGCGTTC
>JBAMJV010007515.1:0-81632 GCA_037951105.1 Echinarachnius parma
AAGTGAATTAGATAAGGTTCCGAGGCGAAATGGAAGTTTATAGTTGATTGAACTGACTAACCACAATTCAACAATAATATGGAGAAAACCTATAATAATAAAGCGTTTCACGCAATGCTCAATCAAATCAGTATTTTCATACATTTCCGGCCATTGTCAATGCGTAGTGGGGCATGGCGGGCATGGCTGACGCAACGAGAATTTGAAAAGAAGGGAAATAATAGTACAGCGACTCGACTTGAAGGGGTAAGAGGACCCCATTCATGGCTATTGCCCCTCCCCTTATTTGTTAGCGTAATTCTAGCCTCACATCCGCTTTGCAAACAGATTATACAAATGAAAGGAATATTATTATGAAAGTATGCCCCTCCACTTATTTTAAATCAATTAAATACCGTCATACAACATTGCGGTAATTTTCTACGTGAAGCATAGTCAGGCAACAGGCGCAACCCGAATTTGGAAAAGAATTGTGAAAATAGTGACTTAAAGTAGCTGAGCGAAGAAATATCACAAACTAGACAAATTATACATGTACGTAAAGCTTATACCAACCAGAACACAAATCATCTGCTCTTAAGTCATGAAATATCAATGAAACGCGAAAAGAAGCTTTATCCAAGACCCTTCTCAGAACTTCTCTACTTGGCTTGAAACGAAATTACCGAGTACAGAATAATGACGTCACGCGTGCACCCTCGAGCCTCTCGCCTAGCTCGAGATTCAGCGCGAGATGTATACAACTGCATGTGTACTATATCCAGACTTCACATGACTCGGACTTACGCCAGCCGATGATGAAAGTGGAATAAAAATCTCTCGAAATCAGCTAATTACATTTTAATATTGCATATTAAGCACATTATATTATATAATATTGAATCATGCAAATAGATTTGCCTAAATATCTTTCTATATAGTGTAATTTGCCGAGATGTTTTCCAGGGGCGTCGATCCGTTTTTGATATTGGGGGGGCGAGATTTGAAAAATTTTCCAGAGTGACCACTGAGCTCAAAGCCCTTTTTTTGTCATGCCCGAAAGTTGTATTATGCGCTCATTAAAAGTGGCTTGATGGCTCGAAGACCTGATTTTGCCCACATTGTGGGGCAATAATGGGGCTCCAGGGGGCGGAGCCCCCGGAAGCTTTTAGATTTCAGACATTTGCAACTCCTATCATGGGTGTAAAAATTGTATAAAGTAGTGAACCTATACTCGTAACGTATTTTTAAAGGGCAAAGCGAGGAAAAGATTGAGCCTTGCATGAGATGGATCCACGTGATCCTGTATACTATAGAGCCATCGATATAGTCTAGGGCATTGGGCTCCCATGAAACTAAGCAAGAGTGTCAAAGACTTCTCAAAACTGGAGGGATGACATTGCGAGGAAGCGAAGCGACCGAGCGGGGGAGGGTGTGGGAGGGGGTGTCCCCCTCCCACAGTACGGGAGCTTTTGTATTTTTTGGCGTGAAATTGTACGATTTGGTGCACTCCTGAGACAGAAATTTCACGTAATATGAAGTATATAAGTATGGAACCAAACTTACATAATGACAAAGGGAGGGGGACAATCTTCACTCCTTTCAAATGTGGGGGGACATGATAATATTCCAATATGCTTTGCGTTCAGCGCATATGGACCGAATTGACTGAAAGATATATTTCAGATTTAAATATGAAAGTATGGAACCAAACATACATAATGACAAAGGGAGGGGGACAATCTTCACCACTTTCAAATGTGGGGGGACATGATAATATTCCAATATAATTTGCGTTCAGCGCATATGGACCGAATTGACTGTGGGCTATCTATAGATGAGGGTATAATTAACTTCGTTTGAGAAATTACACTGCCCAACACATGTGAGTTCCCGCAATCCAAATGAAACTTGCAATATGATAAACTGTATGCGCGCGAAGCGCGCGGCAAAAAAGAGATTTACAGTCCTTTTCAAACTAGAAAACGGCTATTTTGAAGATTAATTATTGATAAATGTGTCTTTCCCCTCTTTGGCATTATATCACTTGATTTTTTTCTTCCTCATTTTCGGAATTATTGGGGGGCGAAATGATATGTTCGCCCCCCCCAATATTTTCATTGGGGGGGGGGGGCGACCGCCCCCCCCCCCCTGCCCCCCCCCCCCCCCAGGATCGACGCCCCTGATGTTTTCGTAAACGGGCCAGCATAGCCCCGGAGCATAGCCTGGCAGGATGATTGATGTTGACTAGTTCGGTACATGACGGTGAATCGGGAGCATCCCTTGTAAAAAAAAAAACCGCAGTAGTACCGCAGGTACTCGCAGTATACATTTACTCCGGTAAATTGGTCGGTAAATTTACTGCGATAGTACTGCGGTACAAGTACTGTGGTACTACTGCGGTACTACTGCGGTAATACTGCTGTACCTCGGTACTACCGCAGTACATAGTACTGCAGTACTATTACAGTACGAGTACCGCGAATGTTGCGATAGTACAGCCAGTACTGCATTTTTACTGCGTTAGTACTGCAGTACTACTGCAGTAGTACTGCGGTAGTACTGCAGTTTACCACATGTACTACGAATAATGCAATAGTACCGCAGTACTACTGCAGTTTTCCCGCAATACTCGCAGCACTTTTTTTTTACAAGGGTCCGACATAAACATTATATTTGTTTAAAAGCCGATTCGCGAAATATTGTATGAAAAAAAGATGAGAAAACCTTAATAAAAGACCGGAATACAAAATATTTGGATTTCATTTTCATTTTCTTTCATTTTCTTGCGCTGCGTCACCAGCACGCTATCATAAAAATAGAGTTATTTTTAGGAGAATATAACAATGGATTTACATAGTTATGCACACCATTTGCCTTCTTCAGAAAGCTGACGCTATTCGCGCCTCGCATTGTCATCAGGCTCAAATTGGCGGGAACTTGTAATACTATATCAAACGGAGTGGGCTGGGTTCGAACTCGGGATCTCGAGATCGGAAAGTGCGCGCTCTACCAATCTTGCCACACCACGTCCCAAGTTTCAAAACAAGGTACTTTGTAGACTACATACCGGTATTGAATTTCCTTATCATCTTTTTTTATTAGTTGATTACATTTTAGTCAAAATCTTATAGGAACCAAATAACATAATGACCGTTTATATAAGTTAAGTGTCAGTTTATAATTGCATAACCAAGTATATATATTCAATATATCGGAATGAATGTTTTCTTCTATAGTATTTGTGTCATTGTGAGAATAATACATCACATTATCGTCAGCATATAAGGTATAGTGTATATAGGTTACTTATCGAGTAGCGTCAATGTCAAAGCCATTGGCCCTTCCAAAACTATGTTAGGCGTTATTGAATAGCGCATGGACGTTGTCCGACATAAACATTATATTTTTCTTAAAGCCGATTCGCGAATTATTGTATGCAAAAAAGATGAGAAAATCTTAATAAAAGACCGGAATACAAAATATTTGTATTTCATTTTCATTTTCTTTCATTTTCTTGCGCTGCGTCACCAGCACGCTATCATAGAAATAGAGTTATTTTTAGGAGATTATAACAATGGAATTACATAGTTATGCACACCATTTGCCTTATAAAGCTGACGCTATTCGCGCCTCGCATTGTCATCGTTGCTGTGGCCGTATTTGTCATTAATATACACTTAATTCAGACCCATTTGAATGATATCGAGTTATTATAAAAAGACAGTTGGCACATTTTCATTATAAAACCATAAACATATGAACTCAGTATGTTGCACGATAATTTTGATGTTGGCATAGAGTTTATGAATGGTATATTAATAGAGGATCGCAGAAAACCACGTGTGCAGTAGGCCCGTGGTATATAGGAACAAGACTAATAATGTTGGGGTTGTGCACTTTAGCAAAAATTCACCTAACTAGGTGCATACAATGGTGTAATGTTACTCCTTTGCCGAGTCTGCACCTTTCGCCGTTACTTTACACATTATTTCAACCTTTTTTGTTCTTAGTGTGTATTTATTATCTTTGTTTGATTCTCGCTTGGTAGCTTATCAGCAAATGACCTATCGGAGGGGCTGTAACGAATCTACGCTTGAAGGAGAACTCATATTACGTTATTTCCAATTCCTCTGTTTCTCCAATCCCTGCATGCATAATGAGCTATTATTTCACACAAAATAAGTCATAAAGCAGTGATGTAAATCAACAATTTTGCATTTAAACACCAATATGTTTTTTTCTCTCTGTGAGTGAATTGTTTGTTTCGGACCCTGTAATTGGTTGATAGCCTTGCTGTGGTCGTAGTTTGATTTACAGACCCCTTTAATTAATTTCAATATTATATGAAAATATAATTGTCACATATTCATTTAAAACCATAAGATTATAAACTCATAATATTGTGAGATATGATGATTGACATAGAGTTTACGAATCGTGTATTAATTAGGAGTACATAAAAACATGCGTGCAGTAGGACCATGATATAGGAACAAGTCTAAGAAAGGTGCGACTTTGCACTTTAGCAAAAATGCACCTTTATAGGTGCATAATATGGTGCAAATTTAATCCTTTGCCGAGTCTGCACCTTTTTCCGTTACTTTGCACCATTTATAGCTTTGAGTATGTGCCTATATTTATTACATTACCCCCATCGTTAAAACTGTTCTCAGACAAAGCCACACCGGTAGTGTCTATATTATATGAAAAATCAGGAATTATTGCTCATGTTAGTTCCGAGTAGTTTGATTTAGGAGTGTGAGTACTAGATATAGCGTTGTGGAGCTTGTTAATGTGCCTTAATGTAGGCAAACACAGCAAAAATGTGCATAGGAAAGGTAAAATAACCCTCTGAATATATGTCAGATGTGTGGTTGCTAGGGAAAATAGTGTTGCTAGGCAACATGACTGTATCCATGGAGGAGAATCTTAAGTATTTCGAATGTTTGTGTAACCAATGTTAACCGAATACTCAAAGTAATACAGGCCTATATAACATTTCAAAGGAAAGGTAAACAAAACTGCTAAATATAGGTCACATATGGGGTTGCTAGGTAAAAGTCGTTGCTATGCAACATAATTGTCTCCATTGATAATCATATATATATTATTTACTTTGTACTATCAAGGTTATTAATTGTATGTCTTGTATATTCATATTTTTAGAACTCAACTTACATATTTGTAAATGTCTACAAGTTATATTGTCTTAATCAACTGGATTTACTCTAATTGTGCAGGATTGTACAGCAAAATGCCATTTTCATGAAAATGGTGGCTTGGTTTGGCATATCCTAACCGACACCTATATATATCATAAATTATTGTTGAAATGCTTATTTTTCTCGAACTGTTTTACTTTAGAATCAATATGAAGTCCATCAAAGTGAAATTAATGGTTCAGATAATTTTGTATTCCGTTCTGAAAAGAAAATAACCTTGAAAAAAAAACGGCAAGCGTATATGCAAGCTTAAATTGGATGCTAGGGAAAATTATGTTGCTAGGCAAAACAATTTGATTAATATTTACTTAAGAATTATGTCAGACTGTTCGGAATGATTTTGTCATTTTATTAATAGTGTTTAAATCATTGGAAACATACATTTATTTTAAAATTATTAAATAATTGGTAAGTAACTAATGTTTCTAAATTTCACTTGTATTTCATGTGAAAAGGGACATGTGTCACAAAATTGGCGTTGCCATGGTTACGAGCAACTATTTTGATGGGGGTTATCATTTCTCGGGAGCTGGGTTTATGACCTTTCCTCTGATACCAAATTTTCCATGCCCGTCCGGGGGTGCAGCAAATCCTAAAATAAGGCTCTTTCTGGACTTGGCTCATGGACTATACCTTCACAGTCACAGTCTATTCTTACTTTGCTATATTAAAACAGGTGATAAGACGTCTTTACACAATTGGCGTCCAATTTCATTATTGAATATTGACTATAAGATCGTTGCTTCTGTTCTATGTCAACGTGTTAAAAAAATTATATCAATTTTATAATATCAGATGATCAGTCGGGATTCATACAAAATAGAGCTGCAACTGAAATTTTAGATTAGTTCAAGACTTATTGATTATTGTCAGACTTCAAATACAAGTGGTGTAATTATGTTTCTTGATTTTCGAAAAGCGTTCGATAACGTAAAACATGAATTTTTATTAGTAACATTGAACAATTATTTTATTGAACGGGTTCAAACGTTATACAAGGTGGCCCAAACAAGTGGAACGGGGCACTTCCCAAAAATATAGTAACAATATGATTATGTCCATCGGATAGGGTATCTTTTCCAATGAAAATCGATACCAAGAACACTAATTTTGGTCGTGTAGTTTTTGTTTAAGGGGCCCTGAGTGACACCATGTCAGGTTCCATTTTTTTCAATTTTTACCAAGTCAGTGCCTGATAAATCGCAGTTACTGCCCGTCATACCATCAAACAACCATGCCCTTTCTTTCGGCACACAGCTAAATGCACACTAACAATAGCGCGCGTATTGCTCGTTGTTCAATGCTATGACGGGCAGTAAGTGCGATTTATCAGGCACTGTCTTGGTAAAAATTGACAAAAATGGGAGCCTGTCATGGTGTCACTCAGAGCGCCCTGAAACAAAAACTACACGACCAACATTACTGTTCTTGGTATCGTGTTTCATTGGAAAAGTGCCCCGTTCCGTTTATTGGGGCCACCCTGTATAGTAATGCTTGTGGACGTGTACATAACTATGGATGGCTTTCACAAAAGTTTTGCATTGAGCATAGAGTTCGTCAGGGTTGTCCATTGTCGGCTCTTTTATTTATTATTGTTGCAGAAGTGTTAGCCACAAAGATAAGGCAAAATGATTTAATAAAAGGTATTGAGTTGATAAAAGATATCAAAGTGGGTCGCACTGTAAAAGAATTAAAATCGTTCAGTATGCTGACGATACTCTAGTATTTGTTGATTCTGAAGAATCAGTAAGATGTGTTATGGAAGAAGTAAATAGATTTGGTGACAATGCCGGTCCAAAGGTTACATGGTTAACTGGGATAAATCGGATATAATGGTATTAAAAGATGATATAATAATAGATAATTTGAAATGCAGTGAGGCACCAGTGAAATGTTTGGGAGTTTTTGTGGGTAAAGATGATAACGAAATTGATAAACTAAATTGGGTGGGAAGAGTTGAAAAGATAACAAAGAGTTTACATTTATGGAAAGGAAGAAGATTAAAGGGGTAGTTTAGTTTTGGTAGAGAGCGCGCTGCACATCACAATTTTTTTGTGAGGTAATGAAGAACTGAGTGTCGAATTGGAGCAGAACATGCAATTTTAATGGCAGAATAAACTTTATTTGGTCAAAATCGACCCAGAAACGGCTGAAATATCAATAAATATATCTGACCTTATAATTATTTGGGGCCCAAATAATAAGATAATTTTTTCAAAAAATTTAAAAAAATGCTTGCACGTTTTCCAAAAATTTAAAAATGTTTTTTAAATAGTTGTTGATGATCTCTCTATTTAATCATTATTTCAATAAAACATCACATGCATAATTTTGTATGAAAAATGGTTGAAACCAATGCCTTTGTTTAGAAAGGGCCTCTTGTGTTTCATTGGCTCTTTTTGAATGATAACGGGTTTTTTACTTAGTCATTTGTAATTTTGTATACCTGGTAGAGTTATAACTGTTATTTTATAACTGTTACTGTCCAGGTTTGGTTACTAAAGTTAAGCCTTACCAAAACTGTACTACCCCTTTAACATATTTTGAGAAAGTAACAATAATACAAATTATTAATAGCCTCACAATTTGTATATATTTAGACGGATGTTATTTTTTATGGAACTCTAAGATAGATAAAGTTAAAAGAAGTGTTATTATTAATGAAAAAATAGCTGGGGGTCTGAATGTGGTTGATATGGAATCGAAATTAAATTATTTACGTTTATCGTGGGTATCAACATTTTTGAGCGATTAGGATGGAGCATGGAAGATATTGTTTTCTTAATGGACAAGTGAAATTGGGGGATTCCCATTGTTATTGAAATGTAATTGTAATACAAAAGACATTGTTTTTCTTGCAAACAAATTTAAATTACCCGCGTTCTATTTGGATTTTGTTTGTCTGTGGAGAAAATTACGATTTATTGATTTGTTACATGTAACGGACATAGGAAACCAAGTGTTGTGGTATAATAGTAATATAAAATGTAAGGATGATATGTTATATTTTCACACGTGGATTAATTTAGGCATCATAAAAGTAAAAGACGTAATTAAAAACGGTCAATGATGTGATTTAAAAGATATTTTTCTGACAATGCAGCAAGTTATTTACTGTATAATATTAATTTCGTCAAATTGAAAAAAGTTTTTAAAAAATGTTGGTTATAGAAACTACAAGATAGAGCACCACAAAATAATGATAACGAGAATTTGTTTGAAATATCAGTAGGAGATTCGATAGATATTAATGCTATGAGAGCAAGACATTTTTATGTTGTTCTTATGAAAATGAAACAAACAAAGCCACTATTTTGTATTTATTGGCATGACTATTTTGCATTACCAGAGGACTTTTTATGGAATGATGTTCCATTATCCAAGTTGAAACAGATATCGATTAACAAAAATAAGCAATTTAGTTTCAAACTCTTAAGGCCCAGTCCCATACTGACGATTTTCACGGCGACTCGCAACGACTCGCAACGATTTACTAGAACGAAATCGACTCGATTTAGCCACGGTTTTGGGCATGGGCGTAGCGACTTACGTAATACCTATTCATCAGGGGGGATGAATGAATAGACATCCCCCAGTTGAATGGGTATCAATGACAGATCTACGCCCATGGTTTTGGGGAAGAACCGATACGATGTAATACGATGCAACACGACCTAAGCGATTTTCTCGACGAACGTCAAATCGTTGCGATTCGCCGTGAAAATCGTCAGTATGGGACTGGGCCTTTAAGGAGTGGTCACATTGGACACGACTCCCCACGACTAGACCCACGAATGCAGTTCGCATTGGTACAAATCTATGGCAAGCCGTTTTAACATTTATTCCTATTTCTTGATATCAATAATTGAATTATTGATATCAGTTTATTTCTTGATATCAAGTATTACCAATACAGAAAAGTATTTCTTGATATTATCAAGAATGCATTTCTTGATTATCAAGAATATGAATTCGTGATATCAAGAATTGAATTCTTGATATCAAGAAATAGGATAAATGTTAAAAACGGCTTGCCATAGATTTGTACCAATGCGTACTGCATTCGTGGGTCTAGTCGTGGGGAGTCGTGTCCAATGTGACCCACTCCTTTACATAGAATATTACCTTCGAAAGAAAATTTATTAGGGTAAAAATAAATGTGATGTTTGTAATTGTGTTAGAACACCATTGCAGATGTTATTACGCTGTAAAGCGGTAACAAATCCTTTGGAAGATGATAGAAAATATGATTTTTCATATGTATAAAATAATAGTTCGCATTGATAAAAAGGTCACTATAATTGGTGTGCAAAATTTTGCAAATGAAAATTGGTATATTGATTTTATTATTAATATTACTGAGCTTGTCATTTTTAAAAATTATGTTGCATTTTTGAATAATAATACAAACAATTATTTGAAATCCAACATACTTTGGAAGGAGGTCAAAGTAGAATTTAAAAATTATTTGAATTGTTATTAATTTCGAAACAAATTAAGAAATGTAAAAGGAATATGCCAACTATTAGAACACTTTTAGTTTATAAGTGTATTAATTGAGTAACTATGTAAATATTGTACTCTGAAATAAAGTACCTCGTAAGAGGTAAAAGATTTATACAAATTTTTTTTTTTGCATGAACAGGAAAAATATTTCGTACCATAACACGCACATGTTATACAAATAACCAAAATATCTACGTAATATTGTCCTTTGAAATAATGTCGGTGTAGGCATCAGCCTATTTATGTCATTTTCGTATTCATAGGTAACGAATAATTTGTTAAAATTATCTACCAATCCACCACAATTTGTAGAATATCTCCTACATGATCATTTATAAAATGATATATATTTGCATATACTAGCATTATGCTATATTCCATCTATTCCTAGGTTATCTTTCACTAATCTACTTGCATATTGAAGACAAGTTGAAGTGTATGCGTAGGCAACGTCAATATATTGTTACCAAACAGGTCTTTTCAACCGTTGACGTTTCTGGCGGCTATTCAATAAAATCGCTAAGATTTTTGATAATGCATTTCAAAAGTAGACATATGGGGGTATTGTTAAGCACACATTTTTAATCGACTGACGAATTTTTCACTTCATTTGAGAGTCTAAAAATGTATTTGTAGGTAACGCTTCAAATTTACCACTGGGTAAAAAATCACAACTAATCACACGATTGCATGTTACTTACAAAAGAAAACTCACAAATAAGTTGTATAATAATTGGAAAAGTACCAATTTGTATCAAGTCTTCATTATAATATTTTAATCGTTTCAAAAAACGTTAAGAGATTTGTTTTAAGTGGTCCAAAATAGCATGTTTTACATTCCTGTATAGAAAAAATATAAATGCAATGGTCACAAACTTTATATGGCGCGAAAGGTCTCGACGAGACGAATATGCTCAAAGAAAAATCAAGGTTCCACTTTTCGTTGGAATCGATCATATTCTCATGCATACACATAAATATTTGCATATACTAGCATTATGCTATATTCCATCTATTCCTAGGTTATCTTTCACTAATCTACTTGCATATTGAAGACAATTTGAAGTGTATAAATGCGTAGGCAACGTCAATATTTTGTTACCAAACAGGTCTTTTCAACCGTTGACGTTTCTGGCGGCTATTCAATAAAATCACTAAGATTTTTGATAATGCATTTCAAAAGTAGACATATGGGGGTATTGTTAAGCACACATTTTTAATCGACTGACGAATTTTTCACTTCATTTGAGAGTCTAAAAATGTATTTGTAGGTAACGCTTCAAATTTACCACTGGGTAAAAAATCACAACTAATCACACGATTGCATGTTACTTACAAAAGAAAACTCACAAATAAGTTGGATAATAATTGGAAAAGTACCAATTTGTATCAAGTCTTCATTATAATATTTTAATCGTTTCAAAAAACGTTAAGAGATTTGTTTTAAAGGAGAAATTCAAAGGGAATAAAATCAAGTTATTATGGTTTATTTTATGATAGAATGAGTTATTAAAGCAATTTGTGCAGTTAACAAGTCATGAAAGTGTTCAGTTTCATGTTTTATGAAAATAAAATTTTAGTGAATTGACCCTCCCCTTTACCATGAAATCGGCACAGCAAAGTGGCTCTGTGCGTGACGTAAGAGCCGGGCTTTGTGCTCCCGACAGCTCTAGCTCGAACGGCGATCTACACGCAAATGTTCATAGAGTGGACGCAGTTCTACTCTCTCAAAACGATTGAATATTGCCTGAATAATCAATATCCGACACACAGTTGTCCTCCCATGTGTTGAAACATATCCTAATGTCAATATTCATGTCATTATTGGCATTGAAAAAGTGTCAATCTCCGTAAAATAACTGTTTACAACTCACCATTTTGCCGAATAGTTATTCATATGTACACGGAGATACACGGAGTATGAAAAACAAATCTATTATAGCTGTGTTTCAAAACAATATTACCTAGTAGAATCATGTTCCGAGCTAGAATTGCCTTTGTTATAACAATATATAATATTTCTTATCCATTTCAATATGTCAATAACTGGTATAATTACATAGAATAGTGTATTTCTCACCGTTTTGTTTTGGTTTTGTTTCGTTTCGTAAAAGTTTCGTCCATCGAGAAATACATGCAAGCGCACGATCGTATACCCGGCCTTATACTATGCATATTGTGTATGTTATTGAACTAAAATTAGTTCCAGCGTATGCGCTATATTCGAAGCTTTCTACAGTCCACACGATAACGATCTCGCTCTAGAATTACATCTGACAGTTCAACATGGATGAAGAATTTCAACAAAACAGCCTGTTAATGGACTTCGAAGTATCCGTGGAGGAGCAAGCTAGCTAGCTAACACGCGTGCACTCGTTTGTTTTGATGCGCGCGCAGGAAATGTAAATCCGCCAGCGCTATCAGCCGTATAGGTAATGCGGCTGCCAATGTTCAGAGAAATCGCGGATGAATCGTAACAACACAGGAGATCGCGAATCTAATTCACTCGACTTTTCAAGCTAAACCATGAAACTAGCCATGATAGATCGACTAACGTAATAACTATTCTTCGTTTTTTTAAAATTTAATTTGATTCATAATGATTATTAACTGTTTGTTTCCAAACTTTCCATAATGGAAGTGGTAAATTCTCCGTCTGATATATGTCAAAGTGAAACTACATGTTGGTAAAAAATTGCCTGCTCCCAAATCTGTGCAGGCCTACTACACGACACAGTCGTATAGTTTCCCCTTCTTTTTTCACCTTTTTTCAACTTTTTTTGTCACAAACAATACATTTGTTGGAATATCATGATGAAAATATAAATGAGAAGCAAGTTACAAACAATGTAGTATTATAATTTATTCTTGGTAAGGGAAAAATAGCACATAAGTTGAAGCTTGTCTTTCCAGCCTGGTATATTATACGCTTATCTACATACAACCGCGGCAGCCGCCTGGGCTTCAAGCCCGGTTCTTACGTCACAGCTAAAGGCCGTTTCGTGTAGCGATTGAGCGAATTTGTCCCTGGGAATAGGGTGATGTTTTCACCCTAATTTCGCTTTTATGGAAGCGTTATATTGTTTGAATGTCAGTCAAGCACATTCTATGGCTTATAAGCTTTCTGTAGATATGAATATCGTCATATTTAGGGGTTTTCTTTGATTTTCTCCTTTAAGTGGTCCAAAATAGCATGTTTTACGTTCCTGTATAGAAAAAATATAAATGCAATGGTCACAAACTTTATATGGCGCGAAAGGTCTCGACAAGACGAATATGCTCAAAGAAAAATCAAGGTTCCACTTTTCGTTGGAATCGATCATATACTCATGCATACACACCAAAAACATACGAGGAGTGATCAAAAGCTTAAAATGATAATTCTTATGAAATTCCAATACAGATAAACTTTCTAGCAATGATTGTGTTTTGTTTTGTCCATAAACAAAATATGGCCACGATATGAGCGATTTTTCCCCTTCAAACTGTTATTTACTGCCTCACTGACATAAGTGTATAATTATGTTTAAATGTTATACGGACAATCATGATGACGCATTAATAGTCAAAGGCAGCAACATCAACAACAGCAACAACAACATAAGTTCTTCTTTGTAGTTTACACACTTATCTCTGTAATATGGTTTGACTTACCTATTAAGAGCAGGATTATCTTATTATCATACAGACTATTCGATGATGTCGATGTTGATTCATCCAGGAAAGAGCTCATACAAGGTATAACGAAATTAAAACCATATACCTCTGGACTGACTATTTCTTTTAGTAGAGCAGCTTCACAACCTAGACTGTTACTGACTATCTCTGTTTAATGTAATGGTATCTATATCGTACGTTTATATATTGAAAGAGAACATAGAAAGAGTCGATTACAAAAATATATCCGGTGATAAACCAAGTAGCTCCAAACTCCTTGGTTAACCCCGTTGCTTACGGGAACCGGGTGGGCTATGTACAAAGTCTATGGGCATTTCATAATCTCGAAGGGAACGGGACAAACCATATTCATCATGCTAAATATATTACTCATTGCGGATATAGTATCGGAAATAACATCGCTAGTGATATTCGTTTGTCTCGCAGTGTATGGTCAACAAGGAATCTAAAAGATCACGACGTTTCGTGCAAATTATATAACGATTGTACAAGTGTTCATTTCCTTTGAACCTATAATTCATATTTTTCATATAATTCATATTATTCATATAATTCATATTCATATTTATTCATATTTATTCATATAATTCATATTATTCATATAATTCATATTCATATTTATTCATATTTATTCATATAATTCATATTTTACTACAAGTATTTATTATAATACTATCTTATATTAAACTAAACATTAGTATCATAGCACTACAAACAAAATATCGCGATAATCACCTTTTCCATATACCTAGGCTAGCATAAAGTGCAAACATTTAGTGGGCTTATTATATGTGCATGTTAGTCCAAAAAGTGATATTATATTTACTATTACTAATTATAAAGAAAGATATCATTATAAAATAATAGTAATCATACACCAAACTTCTTTCGATGCCCCACTCACATTGGGACTCCCGCCTCTGATGTGGAGTTGGGCATCATTATAAGGGTATTCAAAATGATGGGTAATAAACAATACGTAATACATTACTAAGTATTGCTTGATAAATGTAATAAACAATACAAAAAAGAACATACAATGGGTTGTCAATATAATTTACACTGGTGAATAATACAAATTTATGAGGAATATGGATATGAATATTAATTCCTATTTATAAACTATATTCAAACTCCTTTCGATGCCCCACTCACATTGGGACTCCCGCCTCTGATGTGGAGTTGGGCATCATTATAAGGGTATTCAAAATTATGGGTAATAAACAATACGTAATACATTACTAAGTATTGCTTGATAAATATAATAAACATTACAAAAAAGAACATACAATGGGTTGTCAATATAATTTACCCTGGTGAATAATACAAATTTATGAGGAATATGGATATGAATATTAATTCCTATTTATACAACATAAACTATATTCAAACTCCTTTCGATGCCCCACTCACATTGGGACTCCCGCCTCTGATGTGGAGTTGGGCATCACTGTAAGGATACTTTCTAGCAATGATTGTGTTTTGTTTTGTCCATAAACAAAATATGGCCACGATATGAGCGATTTCCCCCCTTCAAACTGTTATATACTACTTCACCGACATTAGTGTATAATTATGTTTAAAAGTTATACGAACAATCATGATGACGCATTAATAGTCAAAGGCAGCAACATCAACAACAGCAACAACAACATAAGTTCTTCTTTGTAGTTTTGACTTACCTATTAAGAGCAGGATTATCTTACATTATATACAGACTATTCGATGATGTCGATGTTGATTCATCCAGGAAAGAGCTCGTACAAGGTAACGAAATTAAAACCATTCCTTTGGACTGACTATTTCTTTTAGTAGAGCAGCTTCACAACCTAGACTGTTACTGACTAGCACTGTTTAATGCGGCGTTCCAAATGTCGTGCGATCCGTTACGAACGCCACGATTGGCCATTCGTAGCTGATCGTAGAACTTCTCTGAAATTTCAGGTTTGGATACGAGGAGATGCGAGTCGATACGTTCTGGTGAGATTTGGTGCGCTTGGATGCGATATGGTCACGATTGGTCAATTTCAGGTGCACGATCTGTCACGATCTGGTCTCCCGTTCAGATACGATCATATACGTTCAGATAGGATTGTCCCAATTGAGTCTACGATTGGGTCTCGATGTGACACGATCATCACGATCGGGGTCCCCGAATTGGGACGATCCGGTACGTGCAGATACGTTCGGATACCTTCCGATACGTTCATCACTAACCGATACGCTATGTTGCGATAGGATACTAGTGTGGTCGCGATGTCTTTCACGATGAAGATCGAGAGTGATCACAATTTGAGCTACGATTAGACCCCGACGGATATATATACAGCCCGACTGACCATGGACTTCATTGATTATTGAACTTCTACAGAGTGAACACTACAACCCACAACCATTAATGATGGCAGGAGTCAAGGATGATGACAACGTGACATTTGCAGTAGTATTGTATGCTTACATTATCGCATGAGAGGAATAAGACGAGCAGCAGCCAGACCAGCCACAACCCCAACCGCAAAGGGCCAGGAGAGCTGCGACCATGGCTCACAGGGGAGAGGAGGCAACAGCTTGGCCAGTTCTACAGCCTCCTAGACACCCTGGACTTCCAGGCTGGAAGATCGAGGAAGATCCAAAACTACACAAGGTTAACACCACAGCTCTTCGATGAAGTCTTGCAGAGGGTGGCCCCAGCAATCGAGAGGGAACTTACCAGTTTCAGGCAACCTCTCTCACCTGGACTGAAACTGACAGTGACACTGAGGCACCTGGAGACAACTATCGGTCCCTTGCGTATGCCTTCAGGTGTGGAGTGTCCAGCATCTCAGAGATGGTTCCAGAAGTGTGCCAGGCAATTGTGCAAGCGTACAAAGATGAGGTCTTTATCCTAGTACCTGTGACCCATGAAGCCTGGACAGCCGTAGCTAACCAGTTTGGTCAGAGATGGACCATCCCCCACGCTAGTGTGGCCCTGGATCGCAAACACATTGCTACCAAGAAGCCATCCCACACCGGCAGTCTGTACTACAATTACAAAGGCCTTTTTTCTTATACCACTCCTGGCTATGGTGGATACTTGGTGGAAGATGACACATGTCAGATGCTCAGATATTTGGCGACTCTGAGCTGTACAACGGCCTGGAAGAGGAAGCCCTAGAACTCCCACACCCTGCCCTCTGGCTGCAAGCCCTGATGACCACCAAGACATGGGGGATGACGCCTTCGCACTCAGGAACTACCTCATGAAGCCATGCTGCACTTGCTGCTGCTGCAAAAGGAGGCCACATTTCGGGCATCCACCGTCTCAATGTGAGGGATAAAAAAAAGAAGAGAACTTCTCCCACACCCACTTCTCTGTGCTGTTCATGTCAGTAATGGCATCTCCTCCTGACCCACTCTTCTTGGCGCGTTTCGTCAGCCGGCCCATCATGGTCCTCATGCTTGTGTACCTTACTTTAATCTTGGCAGCCTGTGCAGCCCAGAGATCCCCCTTCTGGGATACATCTTTGAAACCCGCAAGGCGTTTGCTGTAGAGGACCTAATTTCTCATGTGGAACTTAATGATTTCCTCCTTTTGCTCTTCAGTAAAGGCAGTTACTGTTTTCTTTCTCTTGGCTTTCTGGATGGGGTGGTCTCCTCTGCCTCCTCTGGTGCCGGATCTGGCTGGACCGGTTCAGGCTCAGGGGGTGGGACAGTCTGGCCCTTTCCATTCTTGCGTCTGGGTGGCATTTCTCAAAGGCTCCAAAAATTACTAGCGAAAGCAAGTTGACAGTAAAGATGTGCTCTCTTCAAGACAGATCGCTGAATGAGGCGCATTCAATCTTGTCCGGTATATATATATGGGCGCGAGAACTCCGTAACAGATCGGGAACGTCCGTGAAAACGCATGACATCTCGTATCTACTCGCATTAACTCGTATTAACTCGTATCTACTCGCATTTACTCGCATCTACTCGTATCAACTCATATCTGCTCGTGAGTTATTCGTGTCAGGTCGTGAGCAATGGTACCCGACAGAGCGTCACAGATCGTGACAGATCGTGACAGATCGTGGAAAATCGCAGCACATCTCAACAGAGCGTGGTGTTTGTTTTGTCCAAGGTTGATCCCGATCACCACGATTTGTAAGCACGATTAGATGCGCTTTGTTACGATCCAATACGATCCGATGCGATGATCACGATTGACAATTAATCGTGTTGATCGTAGAAATGTTTTGAACCGTTCCAAAAATGTCCTACGATCAACACGATTGCCACGACTGACCTTACGATCTGATAATATCTGATACGATCACCACGATTACTTCACGATCAGCTACGAATGGCCAATCGTGGCGATCGTAACTAATCGCACGACAGTGGGAACGCCGCATAAGGTAATGATATCTATGTCGTACGTTCATATTGGAAAGAGAAAATAGAAAGAGTCGATTACAAAAATAGATCCGGTTTTAAACCAAGTAGCTCCAAACTCCTTGGTTAACCCCGTTGCTTACGGGAACCGGGTGGGCTATGTACAAAGTCTATGGGCATTTCATAATCTCGAAGGGAACGGGACGAACCATATCATCATTTTCATATATTTCAATTCATTGTCGAACAAATTTGGAATGCAGCGGTTTGCCGAGGGGTTTGTATGACTTTTTATGTTGTGACAATAGCCGATCCCATCGTAACCAACAACGGTGTGTTTGAAAGAGGGCAAAAACGCACCTTTCTAGTTTCTATTTTGCTTCTGACCCATTACCAACCTGAACCGTGAATACCATGTATTAGCTGCATGGGTATTATACTACAAAGAAAGGAATGGGTTAAACAAACCAGTGCATTATTATTATATCAATTATAACTTTGTTGACATGTGCAAAAACTGACGAATGGTTTATAGAATGTGCATTTCTATGATCTGATTTGTCCACTGACTGATGTGTGAACATTCCAGGGCAAATAACGGTTATATATGAGCGAGTAATGAGCGAAAATGCAAAGTGATGCTTACTTACTCATTGCATTGACTTTGTACACGGTTAAAATTCTCCTGTATATAATTATTAGTCCGAAAACTTCAAACATACATATCGTTATAATAAAAGAGAAATTTTGAATACCGAAAGCTGTTCCATGCTTCTATTGGGAATATGAATACAATAAGGTATGTGAGAACCGTAGAGTTCCAAATAGGTTTTCAGGATTTGGACAATGTTACTAGATCCCTTAAACTCTGTGCATGTACCACAATAGTGCATATCCTCAGTGCATAAGTCAGTTCAATTAACGTTGTCCTATAATTTGTGTTTGTTTGTTTGTTTGTTTGTTTGTTTGTTTAGTTTGTTTGTATGTATGTGTAAGCATGATAATGAAAGCCATTGAATTGAAAACATGGGGAATTGAAAAAAGTTGAGACAGAATTTGTGACAATGTTTGTTCAAAATATAATTGTTTTTGTTTGTTTTTAAATTAGTAGTTTTTGTATTAAAATAAATTGGGAGGACACCTTCTGTTTTTTCGTTGTGTATTTGTTTAGTCATGTTACAGAAATACCAGTGTCAGGCCAGTATCAATTCAGGCGCGCCGGAAGCAGTTTTGGATTGGGGGGGGGGGGGGGGGCAAAACCCTAAGGGGGCTCACGATTTATGTGTTTAGGGGCTCATGCCCAACCACACTCACAGAGTTGCCAACTTTGAGCCAGAGGTGAGAGTGAGACATTGCGAGGATAAAGGGACCAAGCCCGAGCGAGCGAAGTGACTGAGCGGAGTCCCCCCTCCCACGGTAGGGAGCTTTTGCATTTTTTTACTTGAAATTGTGCAATCTGGTGCATAAAAACATGATCCAACAACATAGCTTACAGCCCAAAATGAGAGGGAGCGAAGCGACCGAGGGCTGGGGCAGAGCCAGAGGGGGAGGGTTTGGGAGGGGTTTTCCCCCTCCCACGGGGAAGATTTTGCATTTATATACTTGAAATGGTGAAATCTGGTGCATAAAAACATAAACCATATGCCACATTATGTATGATACAACAACATAGCTGACAGCCAAAAATGAGTCCCGAGGGAGCGAAGCGACGAACGGCTGGGGCAGAGCCAGAGGGGGAGGGTTTGGGAGGGGGTTTCCCCTCCCACGGGGGAAGATTTTGCATTTATTTACTTGAAATGGTGCAATTTGTTGCACGTCACACAAACAGCCAGAGCAATAACAGCCTATACAGGAACTACGTGGACCGGTACAGAAAAATCGACCCCAGACGCACCATACGCAAGTTACACAACAAACTGAGATAATTTGTTTGCGCGCGAAGCGCGCAGCGAAAACGTTAAATGGATGTATAACTTAGTTTTTTAGTGTTAGAAATAACAAGTATTGGCTGATACATATAATTTCTTCTTTTCATTTTTTCTTTCTTTCTTTCTTTTCTTTCTTTTTTTTTTAAGGGGGGGGGGGGGCTTTTTGGGGGCAAAAATGCGTTTCCCCCCCCCCCCCCCACTTTTTGGATTGGGGGGGGGGCGGCCGCCCCCCCCCCCCCCCCCCCTGCCCCCCACTTCCGGCGCCTATGAGTGTCATATTAAAGGAGACGTCCGGACGATTTTTTAAAAATTCTACCATAATCTACATAAATCAAAGACCAAAACTACCTACTTTTAATTAAAAAAACACCCTCCAAACCTGTCACAATCGAATTTTTAGTGTCACTAGTTTTGAATCGTAACTGTTCACTTTCTGTACGCTAGCGAGAAAGATCACGTGACGGCGTGATGTATCAGCCTCACTTTGCGCGCGCTACCGCGGTGAAGCGGCTGCTATATTTTGCTTCACTTCGCTTGCTAAAATGCCGATGTGTCAAGCGTTTGGATGTTCGAATAAGCCAGGCAATGGTTCAGAAAAGGAGTTTTTTCGCCATTCCCAACCCAGCAAATGAGAGGGAAAGGTGCGCTAGATGGCTCGCCAACATTGGAATTGACACATTTGACGTCAAAACGTACAAATATTGCAGGAATCGAGTCGTCTGCGCAAAAACACAAACTTAGATATCGTCAAATTTCCCGTTGCCCGACTTTTCAATGTGAAATTTGCAACATCGGAAATTAAAAGAAAAAAATCTAGAAAATTGCCCAATGTTAGTGTAAAAGTACATATTTTACCGTATGAGTGGTTATTTTCGCAAAATTATCGATTTGTTTGACAAATTGAGAGACGCAAATTGAACATGTGCGTCGGGGGAAAAAAAAACCTGTCAATTGAATGATACGGAACACGCACTAGAAGGTCTGCCAGAGTTTCGGCAGGCCCCGCGCTGCGAGAGAGGTAGCTAGCTAGCGCGCCAACTGCCTTGTAAGTTGCACTCTTAAAAAGTGCCGAAAAGGAACGAAAATGCAAGATTATCACGATCGCACCTATTCTAGACTATCTCTTATTTTACTTACATGTTTGCAAGGCTTTTAAAACAAATACGAGAACAATTACCTGCAAAAGTGGCAAACAAATGAGCTGATAATCTCCCGATAATTTCCTAACTGGCTCGGACCAGATGAACTGAACCTAGCGCTCTTTTGTTGCCAATTTGCGAATGGCGTAGACTACGTGTATGATACGCATACTACACGTTATATGATATCGCAGCCCAGAAATTGGCAACGTTCGCAAACGATCTGATTTTCTGCTATGTTCAATCGCTTAGTGAAAGTCTCGCTCGCGTAACAAGCGCTTGAGTTTTGAATGTTTTACTTCGGGAAAAGTAATATTTTGCTCAAAACTGAGGTAATTCTGAATGTTCTGTAACTATATTTCCGTAAATATTGTTACATAAATCCAGCAAAGCATCGATACTTGTCATTTTATTGCCGTATAAAAAGATGAATTTGAGCGCGAAACACTGCATTTTTGCAGACCGCTTTATGAGATTCGAAAACTGATTGTGAATGATTATGATGGTCTTTTCTCATCGAGAAAAAGGTTGTAGACTCCTAAAATATTGTACTTTCCCCTGGAAACTGCTGAAAATCGTCCGGACGTCCCCTTTAAGTGGTCGAACTGATTTGGGGTGGGGGTGGTGTATGGGCAAGCGAAGTTTTTACGTGAAGGTAAAGGTGGTATCTCACCGGGCTGGAGACTAGTTGGCGACTAGTTGGCGACTCAGTCTCCGCTAGTCGCGGAGACGTCTCCGCGACGTCGCCGCGACGTCTCTTGGAGACTAGCCGGGTCTCCGGGAGTCGCGGGAAAATCAAATGTTCGATTTTTGGAGACTTTTTCAGTCTCCAGCAGGTCTCCGCGACGTATCCATCAGTCGCGGGGACGTCGCGGAGACTTATTTTGTCCGCGACTGGGGAGACGTCGCCGCGACGTCGCCGCGACGTCGCCGCGACCTACTGGAGACCAAGGCGACTGAGAGGAGACGTTGCGGAGACGTCTCCCTGAGAGGAGACGTTGCGGAGACGTCTCCGCGACACTACTTGACGTTGCTTGACCCACTTTAGAGACCACGTGACTGAGTTATTTATCATTTGGTACAGTTTGTTCCTGCTCCCATGGATACGTCGCGGAGACGTCTCCAAGACTTCGCCTTGGTGAGATTGCAAACCATTTTTGGGTCTCCCGAGTCGCCGCGACTACCGCGACTGATCAGTCGCGGCAGTCGCGGCGACGTCTCCGCCGGTGAGATACGCCGGTGAGATCGTCGTGTATAAGAACCACAAATATAATGCACTTTCGTGAAATGCAATAAAACATGATTATTCCATGGCTATTCTGTTGCTATTTCGTGGAAAGTACGACATCAGTGTGACAATACGTGGGGACAGTTACTACGCCTTCGTGGCTCAAACGGAAATGCAGAGCTAAAATGCCAAAACTTAGTTTACAATTATCATGTCACGTAAAAACAGCCCTGGTTACTGATGTTCCTTTTATATTTGTATCGGGAGTGGCCTAGTGTCTGACGTGGCTATTCCGTGGCTTTATACGAGGCCCGCGTATAAGGTGGTGTTCACGGCGCAGTAAACATGGTAAATCATCGTTTCTAATACAGCCTTATACGTGGCTCTTTCGACAAGACTTTACGGGAGGGTATGACCGCGGTGTAACCCTTCAATGAAACGTAAACCTGGCACAAGAAACCTTCGGATCTTCTATTGCGGCCGAGGCCGATGTCGTGTCATAATTATGACCCTGTCACACATATACCAGTAAACCCTCGTCGTATAAAGCCACGAATAGTCGATTAAAGGTCGATTAAATGACGATTATTGTAAATACGGCGCCGTAAACACCTCGTAAAAAGCGGGCCTCGTAAAGCCACGGACATTCGGCTCCACACAGAGCCGACTCTAGCCTGACTGAAAACTGGTCGGATCGGGTCGAGTCAGTTCTGTGTGCAGAGGGCTTAAGGGGGGGGGGGGGGGGGGGGGGGGGTGGTGATCGTGGCCGAGACCGAGTCCACTGGTTTATTTGTTTAAGCAGGGGGGGGTTGCGTATACACCCACCGCACCCCCCCCCCCCCCTGGCTATACGGGCCTGTGTAACCGCTCGTTTAAAGGGAGTGTCCGCCTTTTACAAATCGCCTGAACAGTTTCCAGTAGACGGATGAGGATGAATGTAACATACACAACAAATTTCAGATCGAACAATCCTGCAATTAAATGCGTTTAACTAATTTAGCATGATATTACAACAATACAGTTTTACATTCTTGTAAATGTATTGTGAAGCCGACATTTTGTAAGGTATGCCACGAAAAAGGTCTCGAAAATGAAGAATTAACAATTACATGTAGTCAGTTTTAATGAGTCTTAGTTATGTTGTGCCGTTGTTCGATCACAATCTGTGCGCGGGTCACGTAGGGTTCACACACAGCAGCGGGTGTTCCCCGCATTGCTCCCGCAGCTATCGTACGTGAGCGAAATTGTGCACGGGTGAAGACTCGTAATGCATAATAAACGGCGTCGCGTCGCATAATTTATTTTGAGGTCTATACAGGGTGGCCCAAAAAAAACGGACGGGGCACTTCCCAAAATATAATACCACAATGTTTATGTTCATCGGATAGGGTGTCCTTTCCAATGAAAAACGATACCAAGAATTTTGGTCAGGTCGTTTTTGTTTAAGGACGCAGTGAGTGAGACCATGTCAGGTGCCGATTTATGTCGATTTCGACCTAGTCAAAGCCCACGGCTGAGTGCACACTAACAACAGTGCGCGATGCTCAACGCTATGAACGGCGGTTCGTGCGATTCATCAAGCGCTGGCTCAATACAAATTGACAAAAAAAAGAGAACCTGACATGGTGTCACTCCCCAGCTAGCCACCTGACGTCGTGCCGATGTCATAAGTTGTTGGCCGGATGTCGGCTTATCGCGGTTGGCTCGAGGTTAAAATGTCCGCCAGCCCAACATCGTCACTACGTCATTTTTGTGATATATTGGCATAACGTCAATTTCCGACAATGGCCCAACATCATCTCATGACATTGGATCAACATAACATTATGATGTCGGCTCGAGGTTAAAATATCCGCTAGCCCAACATTGTCACGACATCATTCTGTGATGTTGGCCCAACGTCAATTTCCGCCAATGGCCCAATAAAAATCGATTAGACATGAATATGACATCTCAATGATGACGCCATAGCGATACCCTGCCGATGTCAGCCTCTGGCAGCTATGAAACAAGTCGGCAAATGGTCATAAAATTGATGTTGCGCCAATGTCAATAGTTCGACATAAATATGACATCTCATAAATGACGTCGGGCTAATATCGCGCCGATGTTGGAACTGGTATCAATTTAAGAGATCGGTAAATGGTTGTGAAAGTAATGTCGGGACAATGTTATTAATTGGACATCAATATGATATCTACAATATGATGTCAGGCCGATATCCCGCCGACGTTAGAACATTCAGCAATGAAAAAACTCGGCAAATGGTCATAAAATTGATGTTGCGTTGATGTCAATAGTCCAACATGAATATGACATCTCATGAATGACGACGGGCCAATATCGCGCCGATGTTGGAACTGATAGCAATTTAGGAGGTCGGTAAATGGTTGTAAACTTGATGTTGTGCCGAGGTCAATGATTAGACATAAATATGACATCTCCATGATGACGCCATAGCGATATCCTGCCGATGTCAGCCTCTGGCAGCTATGAAACAAGTCGGCAAATGGTCATAAAACTGATGTTGAGCCGATGTCAATAATCCGACATGAATATGACATGTGCAATGTGACGTCGTGCTAATATCGCGCCGATGTCGGAAATGATGGCAATTTACGAGGTCGGTAAATGGTATTAAAATGTCGGTCCAATGTTATTAATTAGACATCAATGTGACCTCTTTAATATGATGTCAAGCCGATGTAAGAACTTGCAGCAATGACACAACTCGGCAAATGTTCATTAAATTGATGTTGTGGCGACGTCAGTGATTAGACATGAATATGACATCTCAATGATGTCGCCATAGCGATATCATGCCGATGTCAGAACTGGCAGCATGAAACAAGCCGGCAAAATGGTCGCCAGTTCCGACATCGGTACAACATTGACCCAACGTCATATTTGAGCTGTCATATTTATGTATATTTAATAACATAATCCCAACATCAAGTTTACAATCTTTGACCAACCTCTTAATTTGCTACCAGTTCCAACATCGGCGCGATATTAGCCCGACGTCATATTTGAGATCTCTTATTCATGTCGGATTAATGACATGGGCACGACATTAATTTAATGACAATTTGCCGACTTGTTCCATTGATAACGGTTTTGACATCGACAGGATAATGGTTTGACGTCATATTTCAGATGTCTAATTAATTACATCGGCCCGACATCAAATTAACAACCATTTATTATAACGACCTCTTAATTTGCTAGAGCTCTATCATCGGCACACTGTCGAACCGACGCCATATTTTAGATGTCATATTTATGACGGATTAATGGCAGGACATTAATTTTACCATTTGCCGACTTGTTCCGTTGCTGAAGGTTCTGTCTTGGACGGAATATATGTTTGCCGTCATAGTATAGATGTCTAATAAATGACATCGGGCTGACATCAAACTAAACACCATTTACAGAACTATTAAATTGCTAACAAGTTCTAACATCGGCACAATATCGGACCGACATCAAATCTGGGGTCTCATATATTCATGTCGCAGTATTGACATGGGCGCAACATCGATTTGATGACCATTTGCCTACTGGTTTTATTGCTGCCAATTCTGACATCGGCAAGATATCGGTGTGACGATATAATTGAGATATCATATTGAGGTCCAATTAAAAACATTGGCCCGACATCAATTTCACAACCATGTACCGACCTCTTAAATTGCTACCAGATCCAACATCATCACAATATCGGACTGACGTCTTAATAGAGATGTCATATTTATGTAGGAGTAATGACATCCGCCCGACATCTATTTAACAACCTTTCACCGACCTTTAAAATTGCTATAAATTCCGACATCTGTGCGGTATAGGCCCAAAGTTGTATTGAGTTTTCATATTTATGTTTAATTAATAACATTGGCCCAACATAAATTTCACAACGTTTTACCGACCTCTTAAATTACTACCAGTTCCAACATCGGGGCGATAGAAGGCCGATTTTATATTTGAGATGTCATATTCATGTCGAATTATTGACATCGGCACAACATCCATTTAATGACTATTTCATGATTAGTTACATTGGTGCCATTTATGACATCGGCAGGATATCGCTTTGGCGTCATAATTGAGATGTCATATGGATGTCCAATAAAAAAACATTGGTCCGACATCAATGTTACAACCATTTACCGACCTCTTTAATTGCTACCAGTTCCAACATCGGCGCGAAATTATCCCGACGTCATATTGGAGATGACATATTCAAGTCAGAATATTGACATCGGCTGAACATCGATTTCATGACTATTTGCCGACTTGTGTCATTGCTGCCAATTCTGACATCGGCGCGATATCGGCTTGACGTCATATTTGTGATGTCATATTGATGTCCAATTAATAACATCCGTCCGACACCTCTTAAAATGATATATTCCGACTTCGGTACAACATTGGCCCAACGTCATATTCATGTTGGTTTATTGACATCGGCCCAACATTAATATTACAACACTCTATCGAGCTCTTAAATTGGTATCAGTTTCGGCATTGGTGCGATTTTAGCGCGACGTTTTATTTGAGACGTATTTTTTCGTCAGCTTAATGACATCGGCACGACATTCAACTACAACCATTTTCCGACTTATTTAATTTCCAAAACCTCAAACTTAAATTCGACGTTGGCGAAATGTTGGCACGACGTCTGTTTGCCGACCACGATCTTGCCGACGACCTGCCGACACCGGTCCGATGTCAGTTAGCTAGCTGGGTACTTATAATATTTTTGTTAACTTGCTTTGAGAATCTATAATGAATTGAATTTCGTTTAATCGATTACAAACATTAGTAATTCAAAAGTAAAGAAAAAAAAGTATTGCTATCGGGCAATTCATGATCGATTATAAGCGATCGTAAGTGAAATGAAAATTTTCGATTTTGGGAATCATTTATATTAAAAAATATACTTTTGTCATGTCCTTGCTGCTGTATATAATTTATAAAGATATATAAGAATATACATAACACATGTAAATAGTGTTATGAATATGATTTGAAGGTGGATTATTTCAGATTCAACGCTCTGAAATTACTAACCATTACAAAACATACATGCTAAGAAGAGGTGTATATATATTATACCGATTGCGACCTGTGTTTGTAGGACGATAGGATGATAGGTTAGGATTAGGCAATAGGACAATGTATGAATAGAATTATGATTTATGAATGTGTGTAAAGGTTAAACAAAGTACATGGAGCAAACGTGGAATCTATGCATGTCTTCACATTTCTTTTTACGTTTTTGATGTTGGTCCTACGTTGGCCATTTGACATTGGGCCATTGTCAAATTGTGATCTTGGTCCAGCATCAGAAAATGACGTTGGGCCAATGTTGGGTTAATGGACATTCAAACGTCGGGCGAACGTCAATATTTGATGTTGGGCAAACGTCAAGATTTGATGTTGGGCCAACAATAAAAAATAACGTTGGGCTAATGTCGGGATGGCGGACATTTTAATGTCGGGCCAACGTCAGAATTTGATGTTGGACCAACTTCAGGATTTGATATTGGGCCATTGGCGGAAATTGACGTTGGGCCAACATCACAGAATGACATAGTGACGATGTTGGGCTGGCGGACATTTTAACGTCGAGCCCACATCAGAATTTGATATCTGTCCTATGTCTGGATTCGGTGTTGGGCCATTGTCGGAAATTGACGTTGGCTCAACATCACAGAATGATGTCGTGACAATGTTGGGCTAGTGGACATTTTAACCGCGAGCCGACATCATAATGTTATGTTGATCCAATGTCATGAGTTGATGTTGGGCCCTTGTCGAAAATTGACGTTATGCCAATATCACAAAATGACGTAGTGACGATGTTGGTCTGGCGGACATTTTAACGTCGAGCCCACATCAGAATTTGATATCTGTCCTATGTCATGATTCGGTGTTGGGCCATTGTCGGAAATTGACATTTGCCCGACATCACAAAATGATGTTGGGACAATATTGGGCTGGCGGACATTTTAACGTCGGGCCGACGTCAAAACTTGATGTTCTCTCAACGTCAGGAATCGATGTTGGGCCTACGTTAGAACTGACATTGGGCCATTGTCAATAATTGATGTTGGGCCGAAATCGCTAAATGACGTTGGGCCAGCATTAAAAAAAAGACACCGAGCTGATGTTGGGCTGGCGGACATTTTAACGTCTCGGTGACGTCGCATGTCGCATGTTGGCCCAACGTCCCCTTACAACGAAAATGACATCGGCCCAACGTTGGCACGACGTCAGGTGGCTAGCTGGGTCACAGCGCCCTAAAACAAAAACTACACGACCAAATTGACTGTTCTTGGTATCGTTGTTCATTTGAAAAGACACTCTATCCGATGGACATAATACATTTGTTACTATATTTTGGGAAGTGCCCCGTTCCGTTTTTTTTTGGGCCACCCTGTATAACTCCCCGAAAAGGAGATTTCTAGCTCTAATTCTTTCAGGCAAGCTGTTAAATTACATTTTCTTTCATATAAGACAATAACCTCGCAACTTTTGAAATTTGGCTTGCAAAAGGCGGACACTCCCTTTAACGGACTCAAGGGAGCTGAGTTTGGCGTAAATTACGAGAGCACGGGGACTTCATGTATACTCGCGAGGACCCTCAACATTCTTGGCATATTTGGCATGCCGTCTTGTGTAAATATCGTCGGATGAAAATTCGTGTTCATCTTGTGTGAATCGCGCCGGGATCGCGCCATCATGAATGTCTCATCTAGAAAAGGGTGTACTACTTACAGTGGCTTGGCTAGGGGACAATTTGACAAAACAATAAACATCATAAGGGGGACATCCTTACAAAAGTCAAGAAATCCATAGAGTGTGCCCAAAATAGTATTATATCTTATTCAGTTTTCTTGCGTATAGGCCTACAAGAAGATTATGTTTTGCAATTGTATTATTGAGGGGGAGGGGGGGGGGGGGGGGGGGGGCTTGCTTGACCGCGTGCTGCCCCCTCGGGTCGATAATCCACACACACAGTAATGCTCATTTTATAAGGACGATGAGAGATGCATTATCTAAATACGAGAGTAGATGCGTGGAACTTTGGTATACACTCGTTTGTTAGATAAGTAATGATTACAGCTATAATATTTGTCTGTTTTTGAAATATAAACAGTATTTCAAGACATACCTTTTAGAATTTAAAAAACAAAATTCTTTAATTGATATTGTAATGATTGAATTTCAGTGAGTATCTTTTTCTTTCCTTATCTTATTACTATAATTAGGTTCACCTTAAACCAGGCCCCATGTACCTATAACGAGGTACAAAATGAAGATGCCAGTCTGTATCCTAGAGGACAATCAATCATATTTATCCAGTGGTATGTTGTATATAGTTGAGTAACATATAGGCCTAAACATACACCCTATAGGGCCAGTGGTCAGCTTGTATTTCGATATCAATATATTGACCATTTTATTTGTTCATGGGCATAGCCAGGTTTTCCCCTTAAGCGGAGGCACATATTATGAGAGTGAGAGGCGCAAGTTATAGGGTACCCGCAAGGAACGGGAATTGACTTTTAATTGTGTTGCTATTTTATATCGTTACCTATTTTCTCCACCCGATACAGGTATGGGCGATTATTTTACACATTAATCCAATAAACTGTTTTTTACAATCATACTTATCACAGAGGAGCCCGACTTCAGTCTTTTTTAGTTTTGTATAAAGAGTATATTCATAACAAAAAAACGAAATGGATACTATTCTTAATCATTGAAAAGGACCCATCATTCAGAGACAAACCTGGACCAGGGCCCCGTTGCAGAAAGAGATACAATCGATTATAAGTTACCATTAATTGTAAGTCAGATCATTCGTTCTAAATGGACAAATTTGATTGGTTGAAACACGCACATTTTCTTACTTATACAATCAATTGTAACTTATAATCGATTGTATCTATTTCTGCAACGGGACCCAGGTCTTGAAGGAATACTCCTGAAATGGGAGGCGAGTGCCCCCTTTCCCCCATCTCTACGCTCCGCCACTATTGTGTCTACCGGCCTGCTTTAAAAATTGGCGTGGGTCTGCGATTAAAGGCCAACACAGCCTTACAATGCTGAGAACGCAAGCTAGATACACTACATACAACAATTCAGCAGCATGATGGTCAATAAAACGTTGCCTCATGGGCAAATTAGCTTTATACATTTTAATCTGTAGAAGTCTGAGCGAAATTGGTCGAATTCACAAAATGTTAGCTCTTTTGGGAGTAGCCATTTATTTTTTTACTGGGGGAATCCAATTGGAAACATACTTCGAAAAGTTTGTGAAACGGGGCAGCTCCTTTAAACCTTCACTCGCTCTAAGCGTTACGCCATCATCCACCAAACGAATCACATTCGTATAATCTGCTCTCGTTCTGATGTACATACCATCATACCATCATCAAGAACTCTCTCGAGGAACCTGCGGATACTTGGAAATAGGAAAGGAAAAGTTGGTCTGTTTTGTGCCTGATGGTCTCATGTTCACTTTACATCGCGCAATCTTTTCTCTTTCTCGTCTCTCTCTCTCTCTGCATTTGTTTGACATTTGTTTTCCCCTCAAATGTTCATGATGTTGTTGGAAGTATATTTGGATAAAACAGCGCAGCAAGAGATCATGGCGTGCCTGTTGTTGCCTTATGTTGAGGAGCGTGGGCCTTGTGGGGCCCGCGCTAAAAATGGAGGAAACAAGATATTGGTGTTAACGCGGGATTTCATTTTAACATTCACTGTCTGCCTATTTACTATTGAAAGTGGCAGGAAATTGAGATACGGTGATGTTATATAAATTTAGTTCGAGGATGGATTATACCGCATATACAACTTTGGTCGTGCGCGGTAGAAAATGTGACGCACTGCATGGGGACTTGAAAATATTGTCACCGTCATGGATTTGAAGTGAGAAGGAGAAACAAGTCATCAATGACTTGAAATAATGTTACCGTCAAGGATCTGTAGTGAAGAGGGAGATTAAAGCCACCCTAAGGACCGGAACATGTAGAAATCGAGGAACTCGCCAACGTACGGCTCTGATAAGTGAGCAGTGGATCATTGGATTGCGGTTCGAATCCCCTCACATAGACAAAGGGACTTTTCTTCGCCCCCCATTTGCCACTGCTGTATAACAAGAAACTAATACATTATACCGCAATGTGCAACTTCACCTCCCTGCAAAGTGACAGTATATAATCGGCAAGCTTGTTTTTGGTCGCTTCACAGGAAAGGGAAAAGATGGGGGATTGTAGAGATGAATATTCGGGACTGCAGTAAGCCATGCTCATATAGATACACACATCCCTCAGTCCGCGGGTCGCTGATTACATAAGAGCTGGTGGGTTGTTACCCCCTGATAGCATCAGGAGCCATGCCCTTATGACATAGAGGAGAGGAGGAGGAGGAGGGCTGAGAGGCGGAAGGCTAGAGAGGTAAGCCATTAACTCCTTACATGGCATAGTCGTTGCACCTGTATGGCCAATGTGTGAATTGCATGATGTAGATTATACCGCAGATACCACCACCACCACCACCACATACCATCCCAATATTCACCGCCTCTGTGGCATATCATGGCACGAAATAGGATTCTCATATCTCAATGATTGTATGCTCTCTTTTTAGAAGTTTTAGAGAAATACATGTTACATAATATAATACAATAATAATAGATTGCATTACGAGGTTTCTATAGGCCCCTGTTACATATTAATAATAATGGCTTAGGAAATATTTTGATAAGAAACAAAGTACGTGTATAATAATAGGACGTGATTATTTTAAATGAGAGAATATACAATTATACTTTAAACATGCTTAGATTGATCTAATAAGGGGGTTTGAATGGCGGGCACGGATGTGGACGGGAAGGTTGTTCCATAGAGTGGGTGTAGCATTTGAGAAGGTGCGTTTCCCGTAGCGTGTGCGTGGGCTAGGACCATAACGTTGTATTCTCAAACTTGTTCAACATCTACCCTAGATATCTTAAAATATAATATATGACTGAAGGAAAGAGTCAATGAGATTATTTACATGCAGTCTAAAAACACACTGGCTCATGTTATGTATACTACATTATACCCACATATTATACACTGTTGTTTCTGTTTAAAACTATATATTTTTCGTCCTGGCACATTCCATACCGTCTTTCCTTCTAATCCCAGCTTCAGTCCCCTGTGGTGCGATACAATAGTTTTAACATCGGATTTGTTATTCAATGTAATTCATGAATTGCATACAGGCAAAACTCTTAAAGTTACTATGAAAATGAAGGATATCCTATATATTTAATTGTTAGTTACTTTTCAAACCAACTATGTCTACATCTTCTTTAGATCGCATTCAAATCTTAATCCGACGTAATCCATTTATCTTTCAGACGAAATGGGGAACAACTTTTTTAAAAATGTTAAATGTGCATCAATCAGAATTAACCGACTCTTTACATGGAGTTTTATTTTATATCGTTGTTCGTATTAATATAAACTCATTTAAATTTAGCGGTACAACCGACCGTCCCGGAATATAGAGGCTGATTTTTCGGTCTAAATATTTTTTTTAAAATAATATATAAAGATACAGTGATAGTTTTTTTACATTGTAATGCAGTTTCACACCAACGAATTCCACAGGTTAGCTTTGTGGGTTTGCAATGAGGAGATAGTGGTGGTGGGGGGGGGGGGGGGGTTAAGGGGACTACTGCCCCTCTGGCCCTTCAACCCCGCCTACCACCATCAGGGATTCTCGCCCACCTCCTCCCCCCTTGAGAACATTACGTGGCACACCTTTTATATTTATTTATGGGGGGTGGGGGGTAGGGGCTTTAGGATTCCCCCTTCACAGGGAACATATCAACCTATGCCCCGCATCTGATGCAATCATTGTTACGCCACAGTCTGCATTGTAAACACCGAATCGCGACGTGCCACTTCTCCCCCTGTGGCGCGCTCATTATACCGCTTATTACCAAAACAAAATGCCAAGCTGTTCGCTCTTGATTATGCACGGTTCAGTCTCACGTCCTTGCTAATTCAGTCAACAGACATTGTTTTAGAAATATAAAACATGCCTTTCCTTCCCATGGTTTGAAAGTTACAGCAGAACCATATAGCAGAACTATACGATAAGTATAAGGACCTACATATAGTTATTTGTGTAGAGTTGCAATGCATTATCCTACTAGCACACAACTCTTTCGTAACTTGTTAGGGGTGCTTCATAAAGATTTTAAGTTGAACTTAAATGAAGGTTTGCTTGATTATGGAAAGCCATTTGTGGCCATGGAATGAACAAAACATATTAAAGAATGCACATATTTGAGACTTTGTTGAATTTTACCATCACGAATATTCAATCTCCTTGATAATAGTAATGTTATGTTGCATTAAACAATATCGCATATTTTACATAGCTGATAATGAATTTCCATCATTTTAAGCCGAATAAAAATGTAAATTAAACTTAGGATCTTTGTGAAACACCCGCTGTGTGGTTCAGAAGGTTTTCGCTAAGAACTTCTGATTAAAGATGAGACCTACGACAAGCGATAACTAATAATGAATGTAGTGCTCTGCAAACCGACTTGTCCGCTTGCCCGTCTGCCCGCCGGGGCAAGTGAAGAAAATTACAACTATATACTGTAAACAAGTACAAATACAAGTAATCTATAGATCCAAATCATGAAACAATTTAAAGCTAACAGAATTATGGGGAAAAGTGCAAACAAATAATGACAGCAGCTTCATGCATTTTGTTACTCAGGATTATCTTATGTTTATCACATATTTTGCTTGAAAGCAATGGGGCCCTTTTTAAAATATAAATGCCAAATTCAAGTAACCGATGTATGTTTTAGGGCAAGCTATCTTATTCGAAATTTTCCCGACTGGGCAAGTCAGAAAACAGAATTTGTCCAAATCCCCAAAACTAACTTGGAACTTAATGGTTCTCCCTTACCTTATCATATTCATATTAACAATAAAAGCAGGTGACAGGGTTTCGGTTTTTCAAATTTCTATTACGTTTCAAAAGATATTTACAATTGAAGTGTTCAGATATGAAATTGTCTACGGGATAATTTCATGCCGTGTACAAAGTTTAAATACAATGAGTAAGTAAATATCACTTTGCATTTTTGCTCATATCCCAGCAAAAAAACATCCAATTAACGTGAAATGTTCACACATTACTTTGTGGACATATCAGATCACTCCAATACACATTTGATTAACCCACATCATCAAGTTTTGCACTTGTCAACAGCGTTACTATATAGATCCTTTAAATAATTTGTATGTTATAACACATGGCGGATATGGCAGAGACGACGTGATTGTGATAGGCACATTTGATAGACATCGACGATGTCACCCAGGGTGTCGTGAGATCGTCTGCTGTCAGAACCAATCTAGATTGCGGGAGAAAGATGCGGCGAGGGGCAGACTAGGCATGTGGCGTAGCTTGGTCGGGCTGATAAGGGGGGGGGGGAGGGTGTTTTTATAAGAGCACAGATTTCCCCCCTACGTATTCAATATTGTTTGTGGCAAATTATATGATGATGATGATGATGATGATGATGATGATGATGATGATGATGATGATGATGATGATGATGATGATGATGATGATGGTGGTGGTGATGAAAATGTTCATGATGGTGATGATGATGATGATGATGATGATGATGATGATGATGATGATGATGATGATGATGATGGTGGTGATGAAAATGTTCATGATGGAGATGAGGATGAGGATGATGATAATGATGGGGATGAGGATGATGATGACGACGATGTTGATGATAAAGATATGATGACGGTGGTGGTGGCGATGATGGTGGTGATGATATTGATGGTAATGATGATGGTGATGACGATGGTGGTGGTGTTGAATTGGTGATGATGGTGGTAATGATAATCATTCACTGTTGTGTGTTTGCTAACTCATGAAGGTCACCTCCACAATGGGCCACTAAAACCCATCAAAGTACCGCAGAAATTTGTTCGAGAAGACGTTATCTTGCATAATTATGCCAACAAGATCAAATTTGCCTGCATAAATCAGTCCATCTGGCAAAAACAGCTTAGTGATTTGATTTCAGAATTCAGAGCATTATCTATGTTTTCATCATATTATCACAGAAATACAATATAGAAATATTATCGTAATTAGCGCCCTCATATGGTGACCTATAAGTAATATTTAGGATTGCAAATTGTAGAGCTTGCCCTGCCTAACATGTGTGCGGTGTGCCAAATATGAAAATGCCGATGTCTAATGGCTGAGAGTGAGAGCTATTGTTAACCCCGTTTTTTAAATAGAAAACACGACAAAAACAATTTATCAAATATTATTGGAGATGGATCAGAGTATCGCGTTCAGTGTGAACGCAGGGCTGAAATGACATTATAAAAATGACAAGGTCATGACATGAAACAATGGGAGTTCAAACACAGACCTATTAATCATTATCTCTCCATATCTATTGTCATAATGTCGTGTCCTATAGGAAAACATTTACACAATACACCCGTAGTCTCACGCGGAATGTCATCTGTAACCAAACCAGTAGTTTAGCGATGGGGGAAGTCATGGTAGGGGGGGGGGGGGGTGCCCCCTACTGTGATTATGATTGACCCCTCTCCTCACTGCGTCCCCTTCTGTGCCATGTTAGTGTAAAATACGATTGTTAAATGTATAACGTTTATTATTGTCATGTTTCTCCCCAATATAACGAAACTATTGCCACCCATTTTGCCCCTTTATGGTTTGACCCTATAGGCATAAGACTTTTTGTGGCTTTAATTGTTCATTGTTTATATGACTTATTCAACCTAATCTATTACGGTCTATTTATAGTGAAAGTCATGAACACAATATGACCATTCTCAGCAAACGTTTATGCATGGTACACGAAAAGGATATGTCAGGTTCCCATTTTTGTCAATTTTTACCAAGTCAGTGCCTGATAAATCGGACTTTACTGCCCGTCATAGTATCGAACAGATATGCCCATTCTCTCGGCACACAGCTGAATGCACACTAACAATGGCGCGCGTATTGCTCGGTGTTCGATGCTATGACAGGCAGTAAGTGCGATTTATCAGACACTGACTTGGTAAAAATTTACAAAAATGGGAACCTGACATGGATGGTGTCACTCACAGCGCCCTTAAACAAAAACTGCACGACAAAAATGACTGTTCTTGGTATCGTTTTTCATTGGAAAAGACACCCTATCCGATGGACATAATCATGTTGATATTTTATTTTGGGAAGTGCCCCGTTCCGTTTTGTTTGGGCCACCCTGTATACGTGTGCTAAAATGTGGAAGGGGCAAGTAATGTGACAGATTGCCCCATTATTTTTGTTTTAAAGGGCTACAATAGACCGCTTCTATAATGTATGCAAATAATATGCGTATGACGTAAGACTCCCCGTTGGCAAGCTTAACAATAGTAACTAGGTCCGGCAAGCTCCGGCAAACTTAGCTTGCCGGACCTAGTTACTATTGTTAAGCTTGCCAACTGGGAGTCTTATAACGTCATACGCATATTTTGTGCATACATTACACCCTGACATTACAGAAGCGGTCTATTGTTATGATTCCTAGATTGGCACAATTCAACGTACATTTACGTTCCTATATATGTTTGCAATATCGCATGTTTGTTTGTATTCGTCTGAATTATATTCAACATGGTTTTGTATTATTTGTGAACTATAATATTATTTGCTTTAGTAGTTACTGAATTATAGTTGACTTCATGTGACACAAGTTTTGGCTTGCGTTAGACGTAAAGAAATGAACCAAATGAAAATAAATACGTATATCTTGTACAGCACCGAATGGAAATATAAAAATATAATAACGTATGAGCATTCCCCATGCCATGAATCACGTTCACGCCAAACTGCAACGCACAGTATGTCGTCTACAACTCCGAATCAGCTGTAATTAAATCAATAGGCATTGGGGTACTGCCGGGGGAAGGGGGGAATGGGCTGCACGTGTGCCCCCCCCCCCTCCCCCAAACAAACAATTCAAATAAAAACATAAATTAAATATATTCAACAATTTTTCACTAAAAAAAGAAAACATGGAGGAAATCCTTTTCAAATATAATGAATACAATGAGTGTGCCCCCCCCCCCCCCCCCCCATCAGTCCGACCAATACGCTATGTACACCGCTGTAAATTAGGAGACATGGAACAGTTGACCGAGTGGGTGAAAATTGCATAATATCCACTCGCCCTCTCACACCACGCACTCTGGCATATACATTATTACAAACACACATTTGTTATAAACATAAACACAAACCCATTTAACAAACAAGCAATCCGTGGCGAAGCAAAGCGAGCCCCCCCCCCCCCCCCCCCCCCCCCCCCCTCTCAGGCTCGTTTTTTGTTTTGTTGTATTGCTTGATAGTGGGTAGTTTTAATATTGGGGGCTTTACATAACTACAAATTATCCAAAAGCTTCCGGGGGATCCTAAACATAAGTACTATCCATCATTTTCCCCCTCTCAGGCCCGTTTTTTTTGCATTGCTTGTTAGTCGGTAGTATTGATTTGGGGGCCTTTAAAATAGCTTCTTTTTTTTAACATGAAGCTTCTGGGGGAACCGTCCCCTGGACCCCAACCGAAGCGACTCACGCTTACTCGCTCGCAGGTTTGACACCCCCCCCCCCCCCCCCCCCCACCCCCCTCCTCTCGAGAATTCCTAGCTACGCCACAAACAAGCAAACACCATAATATCATATCACATGTCGTACATTCAGAGGCAAACCTAAAAACACTGTGGCATCTGTCATAAACATGAACGCACTTATTATGACGCCTAAATGGTCCTAAAATGACATTAATCATTAATTAAAGGGATAGTTGAGTTTTGGTAAAGAGAGTACAATTTTGGTCAAACTGAATTTTAGTAACCAAAACCTGCACTATTACATTACAAACTAACAGTTATAACTCCACCATGCTCGAAAGGAATACAAAATTACAAATGGCTAAGTAAAAAGCCTGTTATCATTCAAAAAAGAGCCGTTAAAACTCAAGAGGGCACTCTCTCAAAAATCATTGGCTCCATCCATTTTAATAGTTAGGCGGCTAAGGGTAACAATTGTGCACTTTTTGAAAGAAGTATGAAAGTCCTACCATATAATCTTCATTATATGTGAATTATTTTCCCTCGTGGAAGTTTGCTCAATTTGACCCCAAGTGACCTTTAGAGGTCATGACCTTGTTACCACCATATTTTACCGATTTGAGGCATCATTCTTAACGCTTCTCCTATATTTCGTTTTTAAATATGATTGTAGCAGTTAGCCTCGCATCCGCGGGGTGACAATTATCTAATTTAAAGATGTTGGGGTCATGGGGTTAAAGGTTATGGAGCTCATTATCTATGTACTTATCAATGTCATTGAAGTAAATAAATAGTCCTGTAGACGGATCTATACTTGTGTATTAGACCTGGAGACGTTCTTTAGTCTAACATGTTTTATTGATTCATATTCTAGAAGGTTTAAGAATACATTTTAGCTTTGTTCCCACCTTTTAATGTTAATTAGCTAATTTGCATATTTGTGTATAAAGGTCAGGGGTCATTTTCAATGTCGGAATAGTAAAATATTGATAAAACAAGTATTGTAGGGTATTTTGGGGCAAGGATTCCATTTCTGGTGCTTGTTTGTAACTGCCAAATGGGAAACATCCCCAAATCCAATATGGCTGCCTCTAATTTGCATATTTATGAATATTATTGATTTTCAGTGGCTACAGCCCCTTATAAGCAATGATTCCAGATTATTATTTGTCAGTTATGTTCTAAGTATGTATTTAAGATATCAAAGATTAGTTGCCATAAAGGAAACCTCTAGCAATGCATATTATTTGCATAATTAGGTATTTTATATAATTTGTATATTTCCCCAAATCGAGTATATTGGGAACCCGGACAGTAAAAATGACAAGTAATACCACTTTTCCAAGGTTTTAGGGGGCAACAGATCCATTTTTGATAATTACTTCCCTGTTTAACCGTGGCAACCATCTAAAATCCAAGATGGCTGCTCCCCAAATTACACATGCTATGATACATGACTGTATTATTTCGGTTATATTAGATCGATATTATAATATTTGGACTTTTAATTATTGGAATAAGTAACTAGAATACTTGAATCATGATGTAGTTGTTTGCTTACAGTAAACAAATCATACTGTTATAAAATAAATGCAATTAAAGTGGCAAATAGCATTTTCCCTTCAAAATTACAAAGGCGGCCATCTTGGATTTAAGTGGGTTGCCAAGGTGATACGTCTAACTAAGTATCATGGATGGATTTGTTGCCCCCTTAAACCTTGGAAAAGTGGTATTCCTTGTCATTTTTACTTCCTGGGTCCCCAATATATTCGATTTGGGGGAATATGCAAATTAGGTAAAATTCCTAATTATGCTAATTGTATGCATTGCTAGAGGTTGCCGATGTGGCAACCAAGCTAAATTATCTTTAACACGCATTTAGAGCATAATTGAGGAAAATCGTCAGTAATTATGATTTATAAGAGGCTGTAGCCACTGAAAATCATTAATATTCATAAATATTAGGGGCAGCCATCTTGGATCTAAGGGTGTTGCCCATATGGCACTTCCAAACGAGCACCAGAAATAGAATCCTTGCCCCAAAATACCCTAGAATACTTGTTTGTTATCCATGTTGTACAATACCTAGCAAAAAAAAATGACCCCTGACACTATTTCACAAATATGCAAATTAGCTAATTTAGTTTACAATGCTTTAAAAATAGTTGCCCAATGTTGCCATGGTAGCAACAAAGCTAAAATATATTCTTAACCCTTCTAGAATATGAATCAATAACAAAATGTTGGACTGAAGAACGATAAGTAAACTTTAGACACATGTGAAAAGTGAGGGGGGGAGGGGGGTCCCACTCCTTTTCATTTACCCCATACAATTACCCCATAAAATAATCATATATATTATAATAATGGACAATATGATTTTCAGGTCACTTTTAACCCATAAACATATTAAGGAAAAAATAAAGTCATGTTAGATACCCATACAATGGTGTAATAATGCACTTTGCACCCCCTTTCTTTCAAGACCCTGTCACGCCCCTTATGGTCATAATTAGCAAACTTCCACGGGGGAAATTAAACGTTATGATAATATGATCTATCTGTGAAAAATTCACACTTCTTTCATTTTGTGCACAATTGTTATGATTCCAGGCCCTTAGCAGCCTAACTATAAATAAAATATTTTGCATGTGATGTTTTGTTGTAATAGTGATTCGATAGAGACATAATCAACAACTATTTAAAAACCTCTTTTGTAAATTTTTTAAAAGAGGAAGCATTTTTAAACAATTTTTAACGGCTGGTTCAAAATTCTCTAATAATTGTGGGGGCCCACATTTAATACAAATGGTTATGTGTATGGATATGTTTGCCATTTCTGAACCGATTTTGATCAAAGAAAGTTTATGCTGTCATTAAAATAGTATGCTCTTTCAAATTTGACACTCAGTTTTTAATTATCTCACAAAAAAATTATTTTGTGTAGCCCCCTCTATACCAAAACTAAACTATCCCTTTAATGGACAATCATAACACATATATCATAGAAAGTAAATATAGAGTATACAAACATGGATTGGAAGAGGCATAACTTTGTATAAGTCATAATTTCAGGAAGGTAGGAAGCAAAATGTTAGCAAGGATTTTTTTTAAAGGGTGTCAGAAAACTACATGTATTTTTTCGAAAAAGATACACACGCAACGCAATATTTCAATGTCATTTGTACTACTTATGAAACAATCCAATGTTGGCATGTAGTATTAAGTTACCTGCCGTTAATGTACAAAATAATGATTACATTTACGGATTTGACTGACCGAAGCTGGTTGCTATTATTATTGAAGACATACATGGCTCACGTACGGACACAATCAAAATTATAACGACAGTTTATCTTTCACATGAAACAAGTGTAATGCTGCCCTCTTTCGACGTAAACTTCCCGAAAGATAATTATGATAATATAGGTTTTCCCATTCATTTTAACACTATTGTCATTCAATTTCATTAATTCGTCATTCATTTTCGTCCCGAGAAACCAACAGAGCGTAGATCCCAACTTCAATTTCGTCAATGGTCATTCTATTTCGTCATTGGTCAACCAATTTCAAATATTTCGCATTCAAAATCGTCAATTGTCATTGGAATTCGTCTCGGCCACTGAGCGGGTGGTGAATGTTAAGTTCAATTTCGTCATTGTGCAAACAATTTCGTAAATTTGTCATTCAAATTCGTCAGGTGGTATAGCCTTTTGTTGGGATAGGAAAACCAGTGTGTGTGTGTGTGTGTGTGTGTGTGTGTGTGTGCGTGTGTGTGTGTGTGTGTGTGTGTGTGTGTGTGTGTGTGTGTGTGTGTGTGATGTGTGATGTGTGTTTGTTTGTTTGCTTGTTTGTTTTATTTCCAAATCAAGATGAAACAAAATAAATAAAAAGTCCAGTTTGATTTACTTCAAATCTCTTACAAAATATATCAAACAAAACATAACAACATTACATATATTTCTATACAAAAAATATATAATTGCATGAAGATATGTTTTAAACGTATGTGTGTGTGTGTGTATGTGTGTGTGTGTGTGTGTGTGTGCGTGTGTGTGTGTGTGTTACCCCCTATATAATTAATGTTACAATTTAACAATTACATCAAGACAATTTATAACAGAAAATTACCTCCTTAATACATAGGACGAATTTGAATGGAGTTTTGACGAAATTGGTTGCCAATTGACGAAATTGCTTTCGCTTTTATGTGTTCAGCAACTGTGACCGACGAATTTGATTTGCAATTGACGAAAATGTGTGCCTAATGACTAAATTGTGTGGTGATTGTGTTAAATTGATTGACGAAAGACGAAATTGAAGTTGGGATTTCCGCTCTGGTGGTTCCTCGGGACGAATTTGAATGACGAATTAATGAAATTGAATTACAAAAGTGTTAAAATGAATGGGAAAACCTATAATAACTATTATTGTTTGTACGCAAAGAATGAAGACAATTAAATATCCTTGAAAACAAAAGGATAATGATAATTTGTATTATTATGGGAGAAGATGAACCAACCAACACATGAAACAGTTAGAAAGTCAAGGGGAGGCGGGTAAAGTTTATTGAATTACACAGTAGCAGATGAAACAAACGTAGAAGTAAATTTGAAGGGATCTAGTAACATTGTCCAAATCATCCAAACTTACTTGGAACTCTAATGGTTCTCTCATACCTTGTTGTATTCTAGAAGCATGGGACAGGTTTCTGTTTTTCGAATTTCCCTTTTTTCCTTTCGTTAAAAAGATATTTACAATTGAAGTGTTCGGATTTTAACTATCCGTTGGATAGTCATGTACCGTGTACAAAGTCAGTGCAATGAGTTAGTGAATATCACTTTGCATTTCGCTCATTACTCGGCCATATAACATCCATTTAACATGAAACTTTCACACATTACCTAGTGGACATATCGGATCACAAAAATACATATTGTGTCAACCATTCACCACTTTTTGCACATGTCAACAAAGTTACTAGATCCCTTTAATTTTGATATACCCTTCAAGATATTGGACCACAAACATGGGACCACGGCCCAAGTATTATCAGGACCAGTCCTGATTTTCTTTCATGTAATTATGCTGCTGGCTGAAAGTAAATGCCCGATTCCACTCTATTAATAGTTACTCACTGGAACCTGATGCACTAGTTAGCGTACTGGGTCACGTACCCCACCCCCAAACCATATATGGGGGTGTATAACTGTGTGTGTGTGTGGGGGGGGGGGGGGGGGGGCAAGAGATTGTTACCCGTTGCAGTCCCCTAATACCTATACTATACGTATTTTTTATACCAACATTCCAGTTTATTTTGTAAGTTACTATCATAATATCTATGTAGACCTTATTATGAGTAGGTCGATTTTTTGGGTGTCCATTATGAAAGTTGGTTTGGCATCATAATTTGTTAAGTGTCCGAAAACTATTCAGAAAAAGCAGCGTGATTGTGACGTCACAAAGGCAATGCCCCTTGTTGCTTTCGACGAACAACATCACGATATTTTGTCAAGTCTCTGTCTGGACCCCATGTGGAGTACACATCTTTTCATCGTGTCGATGACATCAGACACAGGGTGGGGCGTAGTAGCCAGCCAGGGGCAGACAAAAATGGGGGCCGAGGCGGGTTGAATATGATATCACATTTGTAATTTGTTATTTGGGTAGTTAGTAGGGTAGAAGGGGCGGGGGCACAAGGGTATGTAATTGTAATCCTAACATTTTAACAAAATCAATAAAATGACATGAGGGGAAATCCATCATGTAATAGATAGAATGTCGTCCCCCCCCAAAAAAAAATTAAAAAAATAAAATAATAATAATAATAATAATAATCTTTCGATACGATTTCTTTACATTATTGTCCCATATTTTCTTCAATCTCGCCACCCCCACCGATCCCAATCATTAATGACAAAATCAATAAAATTAATACAACATTAGAGGAAATCCTTTTAAAATAAATAAAGATACAATAAGTGTGTGCCCCCCCCCCCCCTCAGTTTCTAAAATAGAGTGTGCCCCCTTCTAACAAAAAGAAATACATAAAGTGTGCCCCCTAGTCACTCCACCCCCCCCCCCCCTTTCCGACCAAGTTTCTCCACTAGAAGTGCCCTTCTTACATAGTGTGGGGGGAGGGGTGAAAGTATTCCTCATTATCCCCCACTTAGCTACACCGCCGGATGACCTCACACACACATCTAGAATAACGTCACGCACATTCCACAGATAATAACATCCGCGTCTCTCGCATCTCAGATGGATGATCTCCCGGAATAATTTTCTCACAAATTGTTTATTTTTCTGAAGCCATATATATAAGTTGTAACTCGAGACACAATTAATGAGTAATTTATCTCAAATCACTATCCCAGGAACTATATAAACAAGATTGTAACTTCATTATCTGGTGAGATTCGTAATATATGTACATGTATATAGCCTAGCTTTCAATCCTAGCAGGGTCTACTTCAGGGCAAAAATGATGGTTACTACATAAAGAATAAGAACTATAAGGACACATGCACACATTTGTGGACAGGAGAAAAGGAGGCGGAGACACAACACAATGAAAACATTCGATTGTGAATGTGTATCCTACATAAACTCTATAGGTTAGGATATCAAACACGTCTGGAAATATTTTTTTTCCGGTGAGACTGCGATCTTTTACCTGAATATCATTATTTGCTATTAGTTTCCTAACATTCTGACAAGCAATTATAATTGTTGTGTTAGAAATCATAACGTAGCTTCCCAAAATTTAACAACTTATAGTTTTGCCTAAAAACTGTCATGACTTTGTCCGAAAGAGATTTTGTCCAAACTGAAACAATTAAGAATAGAATATACATTTAACATGGTTAGGACCAAATTTAATGTGTTAAGCGTATCTTTGTAAATGTAAGTCATGTAAGTAGACTTGTAATAATTATGTCGTGTACTGACATATTTTATTTTGTAGGGGCAGTAATTCGTGTGACACACTGTCAAATATTGTTATCATCGAATCGTTAAACCTTGAGGTAAAGAGTTTGCTTCGTCACGCGCGTGTCGCGTGACAAGTGCAAAGGAGATGGATTTTTATAGACATGATTGAGTTTTTTTTATGGCATTGGTGTACTCCGTACAACCCTAATACCTGTGATGGGTAAAAATAAACAACAAAATACGCGACACATTTTGTGTACAATACGCCCTCACGCGACCCCGCTGCCCTCCCCCACCCCGTCCCCTCACTCAGTGACGTAGCTACGGAGGGGGGGGGGGGGGGGGAGGGCTAGGGCCAGTGCCCCCAATAATTTGAAGTAAAAAACTAACAAACATAAGCGGAACATTAACAAAATGGAATACATCAGGTGGCCGCCCATCCACCCCCCCCCCCCCCCCCCCGCACTGATAGATTGTGTGCCCCCAATCAGTCCGTCAAAGCTACGTCACTGCCTCTATACCCTCATTGGCCCTGCACACGCCACTGTGATAAGTCAGTTTGGATTACCCTTTTTTTTCTCTTCTACCCCTCCCCTGTATAATACAAGTAACGGGACCTAAGATCAACCAACTTTAGAAATCAACAAAGGGATTGGATTTCTTTGACCAGAGATAAGCAGTTCAGGGAGAAAACAAAACAAAACCATGAACTCCGCTTGGTTTCGCTTATGACAAAACACCGCATGCACATGGCTCTGTTTTGTTTATTGCGTTCAGGAACGCTGGCTTTCATATCAAGTTCCATATTCTCAACTGTTTTCATGGAAAATAGGACAAACAAACAAAAATTAATCCAAGAATAGATTATTCTGAGTGACATAATTGTTATGACATGTTACACCCCTTTTCAGTGGTGTAACGATATAGGGTTATTCTATACACTGGATATAAAGGGGGGGGGGGGGGGTGGGGGAATTTCTCGGGGGTGCCCAAGTGTTTGTGATTTTTAAATTTTATTTTGCATAATCCAGAGACATTTATATTGAAGCGATTAATGTTTATGTACAGGAGATGAATGGACTGGATTGTCACGTTAACACCCCGTATCTAACCACCACAGGTATCGGTATTAAAAAGTAACGTGCTAGTGCTACCCTTTCAACAAATCTAAAGGGTTATTTATTTGGATACTAAAGCACGATTTAAAAACAATTGAAAACTGAAAATATCCAAGAGAAACTAATCGAAACTGTCTTGTTGTCTGATGACTTATAGCAGTGGTGATCATTTCACTCCACCCACACCCTATCAAACGATCTTTCTCCGGGATATTTGGGTATTTTCCATGAAGATGAAATTTGGGGTATACTCACTTGTATAGAGCCAAAATGAAAATCACGTTATTCATCTGTTTTCGTTCCAATGGATGTGTGGGGGCGCAGTTATCCAACAAACATGAAGAGGGGGGTGGAATTTCCCCCTCATGATAACCCCGTCATGCCCCCTGTGTATTTACCTGTTGACAAGAGCGTAATTTATTACACCTCAATCACCCCACCCCCCTTCCAAAACGCTCGTATATCCTGAATTCTTTCATGAGGTGTCAGTGAAACTACCTTGGGACTAGTTCAAGGTAGTATTCCGGAGGGTTAGGTTCCATTGGTTCCATTCCATTCCATTCCATTGGATGTGTGGGGTCACAATTATCAAACAAACATGAAGGGGAGGGGACATCTCCCCTCATGATTACCCCTTTATGTTCCTTTAGCTACGCCACCACTCGAAACTTATATTTACCTGTTGACAAGGGTGTAATTTATTACACCCCAATCACCCCCCCCCCCCCCCTCCATCGTCATTATCTGAAAACGCTTGTATATCCTGAATTGTTTCATAGGTGTCAGTGAAACTACCTTGGGAGTAGTTCAAGGTAGTATTCCGGAGGGTGAGGAATGCCACGTTTGCGTTACTCGAGACATAAATAACAATTAACTTCTTGCAGTGGCGAAGCCACTGGGGGGCGGCATGGGGGAATTCGCCAACCTTTTGATTCCTTACTCGCGTTATATACTGCCACTCCTTTTGGGAGAAAGAATATTACATACAATCACGTATAGGGAAACTAGTGTGCGCCCCTTCTTCTCTTCAATGGAATAAACAGATATCTGCGCGCCGCCCCCCCCCCCCCCCCCCCCCCCCCATCCCTCGTCTGAGTTGACCATGGCTGTATACTCCTACACTCCGTTAAAAGTAGTGGCGTAGCTACGGGAGAAGTCACGTACCCCCCCCCCCCCCCCCCCCGTCCCCATCCCCACACTCACACACATAACAAAACCACACACACACTAAAAACAAAAAACAACACCAACAAACAAACAAACAAACAAACACATAACACAACAAACAAACAACAAACAAACGAACAAACGTTTAAACAAACAAATGATTTCAACATTTACAAAAACAATACAACATCAGGGAAAAAGAAGACATAACGGAAAACATATAGTGTGCCTCCAATAATTCAGTCAGGCCGCGCTACTATATGCCACTGGTTGACAGATATACGAGATGAAGTATGAATATATAGCTATCAAATCAGAAATATATATTACTCGAGCTAATTATTAGTGGCATGATAGATTTCCGGTGACAAGTGGTTTCGACTCTTGAGCTATATACTCTATCACTACATCATTCATAACAGTTAACTGTCCTTGAACCTTTCAACAATTGGCAAAACGTTTTGTACAAATTTAAAGGGACCCTATAGTTACTTTGTTGACATGTGCAAAAACTGAGGAAGGGTTGATAATTATAATTTGTATTTCTGTGAGCTGACATTATGTCTACTGAGTGACTTGTGAAATTCCTTGGTAAATGGGTTGTACGAGCGAACATGCGAAGTGGTGTTCACTAACTCATTGCACTGACTTTGTAAACAGTTGAAGATTCTCCGCCCGGGGAGAATTTAAAATCCGAATACATCAATCGTAATCTTTGAACATTAAAGGGACAGGTCCCTCTTTTACAAAACGTCCTGAACAGTAAATTCCAGTTGACGGATGAGGATGAAATGTAACACACACCAAAAAATCAGATCGAACAGCCCTGTAATTTGGATTCTACGAATGAAAAACGAATGCGTCCCTCCATCAAACTGTATATCGGTCAAGAACATAGTTTAACTGATTTAGCATAATATTACAATAATGTTAGTACTTATTCTTGTAAAGGTATTGTGAAGCGACATTTGTAAAGGTATGTCACGGGAAAAAATCTAAAAAAATTAAGAATACATATTAAATAACATGTAGTCAGTTTAAGCGATGTTTGGTTATTTTGTACAGTATTTGGTCATGCCATTGTTATATATGCGCGGGTCAACGTAGCTAGCGCGAGTCACGTAGGGGTCACGCATAGCGTCCGTGGAATCCGTGTACGAACTTCCTCACTGGGTGAATATACATATAGTGCACAATTAACCGTTGGACGATGGGTTTATTAGTTTTAGCTCTATAACTCCACGAAAAAGAGATTTCAAGCCCTAATTTTTTTCAGGCATGCTATTAAATGACATTTTCTTTCATATAAGACAATAATCTCGCAACTTTTGAAATTTGGCTTAAAGAGAATTTCAGAAAATCGAAACCTCTGACGTGCTTCTATTGGTAATACCAATACAACCAGCTACACGGTGAGAACGGTATTACGGTAATGAACATTTAAATGAGTTGTGTGGCTTTGGACAATGTTAATAGATCCCTTTAACAATAAAGAACCATTAAAACATTATTCGTAACAGTTTACTGTCCTTGAACCTTTAAACAATGTAAAAACGTTTCGTAACACAATTTATTAGAACAAAAATCGCCTCAGCCATTTGATATGAACGATGACAAAAACATTGCAAACACCAATATAATATATTTTTTTAAAAGAGTTAATTATGGGTTTAACTCATGAAGTATCCCAGTCACATACTGTCAAAATGAAACGAATAATACAAAAAAAATAAAATAAGATGGAAAAAGTCAGGGTATACGAAACTGATATGCAATAATACAACAATTATATAATAACAACCGGACAACGATGTGAATTATAAATGTTTAAATTCCATGAAATTACTCATATCAAATGCATGTTTCATTAGTTATTAGCCAAATAAATGACAATGTAGGTTGTTACAAGATATAAATCAATAGTAAATTCAACCGTGAATAAAGCAATTAACATCGTGACATGTATGAGTATTGTTATTTTTTTCTGGGGAATTGTAACTTTTCTCATCAGTTCAAACGAGCACGCATAATATAAGTTGGTCCCTGAAGTAAATTGATTTCTAAAACAAAATAAGGCACACAAAGTTATGTAGGGAGCTAAAATTCCCAGCCCTGAAAAGTTTGTTTCGTAAAAAAATACAAAATAAAGATTGTAACTCGGCGTACTAGCAAACAAAAAGCGGTTCCGATTTGTACGTAGCGACCCATAACAATACTCCTATGGGTGCATGTGGGAGCGTGTATGGGTGCATTTCAGTTCCCGCGAACACCGCTTTTGGTATGCAGCGGTTCCTATTCAATTACCCCTGTGCTAATAGAGCGGCGCCTGTATACAGTTTATTACAGTCATATCGATCCAACAAGTGTGGGTAGAGTGTCGTCTCGTTAACAAACATGGCGACCTTTACGTGTAGAGTCCAGTTTATGAACGATACGGATCCTTTTGCCAGCACTGTCTTTGCGGAACCGACTTACTCCAGGGCTCCTTATTTCAATTTCAACGAGTATCTGCCTTTAGAGGATCAAATCTCAACTCTACATCGAGTTTTGCAGCCTCCACATCGGGTATGTTTTGAACGTAGTTCTGTTTTGTCCGCTCTGTCAGGCGCTGACACCTGTCAATCGGGGCACTGTCGGCGGGAAGTTGTGGGGGAGTGAGGGTTGAAGCGAGCCGCTGCTGTAATACGCGCGCTAGAATTGTATTGCCTTTGGCTTTACTGCAAACTTGCTGTAATACCACCTGTGACCTGTTATTACAGAAGTTCCGTGCTACCAGTGGATGAATTGTTTACTAATTGACACATTTTATTCTGTACATCTTGTTTTTTGAGGGAATCTGGATACAATATTTACATTACAAGGAACATTTAATTTTTAATTCATATATTATAATTGCATCGTTAAATGTTTGGTAATTATGAATGATGTTTTATGATCTAAATTATGATACATCATTACATGGATTAATTATTCACACCAAATCATCTTAAGTTTGAACGTAGAGGATATTTATTGTGATTCATGGCTTGAATGCTCCCCAGGGAGTGGAAAAGGTGCATGTTGTGTGTTGGATTGATTGCAGTACGTGTCCGATGAACCGGGTAATAATAGTGATATGCCGCGAGTGTCGAAAAAAAGAATGTGTGCTATATAAGTAGCCACCATTATAATATATTCATGTCTAGAAATGAAGCATAACAAAGTATTTTATATCTTGTATACAACCAAGTACGAAAAATATTTTGGCATTCTCTACTAAGACGTGCCTACGGTGTGACTAAGGAACAGTGCTTTAGCTCTAGTAGACTATGAAATTGAATAGAGCAGCCATTCTTTTAGTCATACTGTGTGTACATCTACTTTTAGTAGGGAATGCCAAATTTTGATGAGTGTGATACTGATAGCAATCTAAATTTGTTTTGCATTGAACTCTATTCAAATTTTATTTGAAAGTGGCTCTTTTTTACAAAATCATTGCCAGGGCTAAATCTTTGAGACCCCCCCCCCCCCCCCCCCCCCACCCCCCTTCAGTGTTTTATTTCTACCGTGGATCAATCATCAGTGCATCTAATGTTCATTTGATGCAGAATTGCACAAATTTTTGTACTACATGTAGTAGGCTCCATTTTTATCCCATCAATGACCTTCGCTGATCTGCAGAACTCACATGAGGCATCCATCATCTTTTTGTGTGATCTGTGAGATGCATCTTGTGTCAAACTACATCCTTGCATTAACCCGTTCCCTACAAGTTTCTGAAATCTCCATAGACTTTGTACACAACCCACTCGGTTCCCGTAGTCAAGGGGTTAAACACCCCTGCAACTGCAAGCATGGAGTAAGCGCTACATGTACGGTAGTTGCATAACAGGTTCATAAATACAAACATTCATAACTTTTTTTTCTGCAAGATGCCTTTTGCATCGCCATCAATCTACATTATGATCCTTGCAAGTATCACACACACCTAGGCTTCAAGCAATAATTACAGTATTTGATGCTTCAAATGTTCATTCAGTGAGGAATAGTGCATTGTACTTAGATCTAGTAGGCTCCATTTTTATCCCATGATCTGCAGAACTCACATGATGCATCTATCATCTTTCTGTGTTATCTGTGAGATGCATCTTGTGTCAAACCATCCTTGCATCTCACACATCCCGGAGGCTTCAAAGGGGACCACCATGCAAAGAATAAGATCGGCTTAAATATGTGTTGGTACCGTTGTTTGATATTACTTTTTAGATACATTGTAGATGTGTCCAACACTTTGCAAAAGGATCGTGTACATGTAATTCATAACCAATACATTTAATAACAAACATACAGAACCAAGAGGGCCCCATGGTTCTGTAAATGCCAAACGTCTGCGAGTGCGCCAATTCCATATTCTTATGTTTGGAGACGATATAATCACGGAAGATGCGTACAAGTACGTACAAGTACATCCAAGACAATAGATAGTCTTCTTTTTTGTTTGACTTGTTGTTGGAATGGACTACTAAAACTATTACCTTTCATGTATAAGAATATTATTTGGGGGTGTTGGTTCCCTTTAAGCATGGGGTTAAAGGTAGTTGCATCACATTTTTACACAAGCATTCATCATTTTCCTGCAAAATGCATTAATTATATGCTTCGAATCGGCAGTGGAACTCTCTTTGGGTTCTGTAAAAAGCTGGATGTACATGTATGTGTGTACATACACAACGTATGTATATAAAGTTAAATGTAGACAAGTAAAGTTTAGTTTCAATTCAATTTTTCAATTAACATTTATTCGGCATCATAAAATATAATACATATACAGTAATGGTGAGTCATACAAATAACATGTACATACATATGCCGGGGTAGCTATAAAGTAGAAACTTGTATATCAGCAGCCCCTTAAACTAAAAACTAAAAACTAACACAATACTTTGAATAACTTACATTCTGACTTAAACAGCTAATCTATATTGTGTCTATCTAGATACACTTAAAAAGAACATCATTTTAATTAATTTATCATTCTTATTTTTACAAGAATGCTAATTTTGTGAATTCAATAAGTCTCAAGTATCGCTTGTTTATGTCTATTTTTAAAAAGGTTGTAGCTCTTTTCACCCTTTAATACATCATTTAGTGAATTCCAAATTACAGGTCCCTGAAATCTAATTGATTTATGTTGCATAAAAGAAGAACGGAATCTTGGTAAGTAAAAATTATCTCTATTCCGGGTATTCAATAAATGTACATCAGAATTTAAACAAAAGTGATCATTAAAGATGGGTGGTAACATATGTAGCATGCTATGTTATGAGTGTTTAAAGTCATCTTAATGTATTGATCAGTTAAAATATGTAATGTACAATGAACTTTATATTCACAATTATTTCTTTTTCCCCTTACATTATCCAGAGGATATAATAGATATTACCATTTGACGAAATGCTAATGTTGGATATCCATTTATTTGTTGTGTTTGTGAGTGGGACGGAGGGGGGAGGGGGAGGGGGGAGGGGGGAATAGAGCACCAAAGTGTGATGTAATGTTCCTTGCTCTGACAGCTCGTACAGCTCTGTCAGGTAAGCCAAATGTTTATGACATGATGGTTGCTATCCTTACGATGGCAATCTTTATAAGCCATATTTAGCCTGCTTCAACGGTTCAACCCACTATCAAAAGCCAAATCAAAATGAAAAAGTAGTGTAGAAGTGAGAACCTCATTAAAACCTTTTAAATGTATACTTTGGCAGTGTCACAGTCGGACATATATTGTATGTAAATTTGTGTTTGTGTGAGGAAAGGGAGGGGGAGGGGAAGGGGAGTATAAACCACAGTTGAGGTCACCACAAATTGGTGCGTTTGGTTGGTTGGTAACCAATTGGTTGGCATAAAATGTTTTGTGGTGAAAACTGAAAAGGGAACTCCCAGTGGTCTTATTGGTTTACCCGCACTCCAGAGCTTGTGTGAATGGGTGTTTCCTTTAAGGGATCTAGTAAAATTGTCAAAAATCTACAACAAAATCCACAGAACACTTGTGGTTCTCTTATACCTTGTTGTATTTTTTTTTTTTTAGAATAAGTTTTTTTTTAGAATTTCCCTTAAAAAGATATTTACAATTGAAGTTTCCGGATTTGTAATTATCCACTGGAAAGTTATAGGTCTACAATGTATGTACAAAATCAGCGCACATGAATTAACAAATATCACTTTGCATTTTTGCTCATTACTTTGCCATATCCACATGACCGAGAAGACATCAGATCACAAAATACACTTTTGCAAATGTCAACAGTTTCTAGATTCCTTTGACAGTTTTATCTGGCCTTTCTCTTTATGTTTGTTTTATACCCATTTAGGAAAGTGTCCCATATACCTTGCCTGTAGGATGTAAGGTCATACAGTATTGTATTTTTTATTTTTTTATATTTTGTACAGAATTTGACATTTTCAATCAATTGCAACTGCCAAACAGTTCACAAGGACTGTAATTTTGTTACCATTTCATTGTTTGAAAAGGTAGTTTTCAATTGTAATTATATTAGTGTAAACAATGATGTTTTAGGTTATCATGAAGTTGACATTCTGTTTTAAAAATATCAAAGCATACATTTATTTAATTAAAGAATATATTCACAGGCTACATGTAAGTTTTATCCCTTCATGTATTCAAACAGGTTTGAAGTCCCGAGCTAATTTCTGTATTTCTGTATGTCATGCGTTGTATCTGCCACAAGCAATTTACCTGTAATTACACTGGCCTTGGCCTGTAACTCGTTGGGAAAGATTTGCTTTAAATAAGTTTTGATGTAACACACATTTTTTTTTTTTTTTATGAACCCATGTCTGGGATATTTCATGTTCAGTCCTAAAACTTCAAAATATTCTTAGCTCTTTCATTTTCATTGGTCTAATTTATAATCAGATTGTAATCTAATGTATCAATGGCCTTGTCACAGCTTGGTATGGGACAGTTTTAACCCCTTTATGACTGCTCCTGAAAATACTCAGGCTACATGTGTAGGTTCTATGGAGAATGCATGTTATACCAAAATATATATTTTCTTGATATAAATTTGATTAAACCAAGTGGAGATAAGTTTGGGGTGACGTCCAATGCTACAAATTAGCCCCCAAAAAATTCACGTTGAGCAAGTCGACTTAGACACATTTTGTTAAAATTCACAACAGGAATTGGGTAGTCCCAATAGATAATTGTTAAAAGTCCAGTAATATTGTTTTTTTATAAAGATGGGCAAGTAAAATAAAGTTGATGGCTCGACCTAAAAAATTGTCTGGCCTCTGTGCCAGTGCTAATTATATGCCATGGCTTTATCTCAATTTGCCATAGACCCAACCCAAGATAACTCAAGCTGAGTTTTCACCAGGAATCAAGAGGAAGAATCAAGCAAAAATGTTTTCCAAAAAGTCATTACTTCACCAATAAGAAGATGTTTACAGAGAAATCCTTGAATTCTCGACGAGTTCCAGAGTTCATCTGGATACCTCCTCCAGGGGAGAATGTTGATCAATTTCCTGAGATGACTTCTTGCAAAAATGTTGTCAAAGCAGACGAATCTTGCATGGGGGTCTCGGCCAAATTTCAAGTTATTTCAGAGTTGAATTCACTCCAAGACGGAGGTCATTGATGGCATCGCGTGTCACTCGCAAATAAATATGAATCAGATATGGTATGTAGCCTCGATCGCGCTAGACTGCAAAACATGGTCATGACATACTCTATTTTTAAGAATCAGAAGACCAACTGAACCAACTGTCGGTATTGTCTGCCTTAATATAGCACTCGCAGACGTGGTGACAAGTTTGCTCTGGGGCGGTTTTGCAACGTGTGGTGCGGGGACGCCCACCGAGCGCCCAAATTCAACCAGGTCAAGTCTCCTGGCAATTTTTGTTTTGTTTTTTGTATTTTGGTGGAATGGAAAGTATGCGGCAAGATTTCAAGAAGAAAACAAGAGGAAATTGAGGGAATGGTTTGCATTCCTGCAATATTTGATTGAAGTAAACAAAGTAGTTGGGGCTAAATCTGAAGTATTCAATAATAATGAGGGTTATCAGTTTGGAGAACATACACCAGTTATATGAAGATATATTCAAACCCCCTACTTTGTTGTCATGTGTTAGATTTCAAGAACAAAACAGAGACAATTTAGAAAATGATTTGCATTCCTGGAATATGATTGAAGTAAACAAAGTAGTTCAGGGCTAAATCTGAAGTATTTCATATTTATTTAGGGTTGTCAGTTTGAAATGTTTTGTAATATGAGGGAGTCATATATATGTACATGTATGAACCTCCCTTATTATTTACAATGTACTGTACCTTGGTCTTAGGCAGGGCTTGACACTATCAGTATCACTTGCCCTATTTTCCCGGGGCAAGTACAAAATTATGTTGGGCAAGTCAAATTTCATAAATGGCCTAGTTTGGTTGCCCAGTTGAGTAACTAAATTATTGGTCAACTACTGGAGAATAATTAAATCCTTACATGAATGTATTGTAGAGCTCATCTAGAAGTAAGTGGGCAAGTAATTTATGTTTGGTTTGGGCAAATATAATGTTAAAACTTATTATTTTACTTGCCCGACCGGGCCAGTAGAGAAAAAGGTTATTGTGAAGGCTTTGTTCTGCACTAAACATCTTTTTCGCTAGAATCCTGACTTTACGGTCCATTACATAATTTCCTCTAGTTTTTGGTGGCCAGGAAGAAACATAATTACTGGTCCTAATACTTGCAAATCGATCCTGGAAAACATTGTAAATAATACAAAAATCTGACTTGTACGTAGTTGTACATGTATCTCCTTGTGTGTCATGACAAGTCATCCAACGCACACTATTTGATATTCCAGGTTCACCGAATGAGTCGAATGACAGTTAGTTTTGAGTCATGATTTGTTTGTTTTTGAGATTCCATTTGCCACCTCTTCTTCCTCCTCCTCTAAATAAAACCCTTTAATTACTTCTGTTGACTATCTTTAGTACTCGGTAATCCATTGGAGACCTTTGCCATCATAAACCTGCTAGTTGACTACATGCATGTATTCATACATGCTGGTCTTCATTTGCTATTGGAGACCATTGATGTTTGTTTTAAAGGGATCTAACTGATGCAAAATACTGCTTAAACATATGCTAACGCCTGTGTAACAAAATGAGAGTCAATGTAGGGCCTACATTTGTTTGATCCTCTAGAGCAGGATCTTCTGCAGAGACTAAAATGACGATTGTACCTTCAGAACATGGTAATATATAGACATAGGCACACATAAAGACAGCTAGGAAAGGAGGGATCTGGTAACATGGTCAAAATCTACGAAACTTGCCTACAACTCTAGCGGTTCTCACATCCTCATCGTAATCGTATTACCAGTAGAAACATGGAGCAGGTGTCAGTTTTCTGAATTTCTCTTTCGTTATGAAGATATTTATGATTGGAGCATTCAGATTTTAAATTCTGAGCAAAAATACAAAGTGACATTCACTTACTCATTGAATTGACTTTATACGTGGTTATGACTATCCAGTGGATAGTTAGAAATCCGAACACTTCAATCGTAAATATCTTTTTAACGAAAGAGAATTCTGAAAAAACAAAACCTGTCCCATGCTTCTATTGCCTCTAAATACGAATACAACAATGTATGAGAGATCCGCTAGAGTTCAAGTTAGTTTTAAGGATTTGGGCAATGTTACTAGATCCTTTGTACTGGTGAAATTTGGTGTGGCTGAATGACATGGAAGATTGCCAGCGGGTGACTTTAGTACATGATATATTCGCTGTATTGTTGTGTTCCAATGAAGCGTGAAATCTGTGAGTGATACTAAGTCACACATGCATGCATTGCATGATGAATTGCATTCACAAATTAGGCTGTCATTATAATATTCATTATATATTATTAAATATGATTTTTGTAAATGGATGGACCATTACTTTAAAGGGAAAGAAATGGTGACGATTTACAGTACTCTATTTTCAATTGTTGTGGCGCATACCAATAGTTTAAATAACTAAAATTTTACAATTATTTTTTTTTAAAGGAAAACAGTAACTGTTCCATTTGATTCATCACATTAGACTTGCTGTACTATAAATATTCTGAACTATACATGTATATACAACTGGAATATAGTTAGTCTAGTCATAATACATGTATATCCTGTTGCTAGTATGAGGTTATGTTACTTCCAAATAAGTGATTTTTTAAACATTTTGAACATCCTGGAAAATGAAATATTGTAAAGCTTAAATTGTTTCATTTTCATATGTTTGTAAGGCTTTTTCTTTGTTTGTATTTATTTTGAGTGGGCTAAATCACTCCAAAACCACATGGAATTTATTGTAATACTTATTTTTGTCTTTTTTTACCAAATTCCTACAATGTGCAGACCTGTGTGCATTACATGTGGTACAAAAACAAGTGTATAAAACAGATTACTTCAAATCGTAACTGCACAATGTAGCCATGGAGTTCTGTATGTCGTTGGGAACTTCTCTCTTTATTTTATTGTCAATACCAGTCTGCTAAATACAGAATATCTCTCTTTATTTTACTGTTGCAACCAGTCTGCTTAAATATCTTACATAGAATTTCTCTCTTGATTTTATTGTGCCGTCTACCAAGCCCATTTTTTTTTCTCCTGCGATTGTTTTTTTTCTTCTTTTTTCAGCAAGGACAGTCTCTACGCCCTTCTCTCTCTCCCTCTTCCTCCCACTCCCACGCATTGCGAAAATATTTGGTTTCTGCTATTTATTCAAGCTCTAATTTGGCGCAAATTTGTGTGCATTGTGATGGGTACTTCCTTGTTTGGCACATAACTGTTACAAAGCATTTAACCCTCTGATTACCGTGCTATGTACAAATCCATTGAATTAGTACACAATGTATTTGCCCATGATATAGAGAGAGTTTAAGGTGTAGGCGTTCTGTCGTGTTAATAGCTGGTATTCTGTATACTGTGTGTAGTGTAGAAATAAGTGGCTATTCATGACTCAAATCATTGAATGAATTGAATCAATTTATTAAACTAAATTCTATTGATGAAATGTTGGTTTCATTTTCTTTCCTGTCTTTAACCTTCTCAATGCTGTCTAATGTTCAAATCCATTGAATTAGTATGTGTACTACAGTAGTACAGTATATGAGTCATAATACTGGTAGGGTTGACCCTTTCCTTACGGGATCCGGGTGGGCTACATAATATGTTCAACCAGAGTCGAGAGGACTGACCAGTACAACTGCAAAGTCCTCGAAGGGAACAGGTTAAATGTATGGTCTTTTTGTCGTGTGAATAGCTAGTAACTGTATACAGGAGTGTAGAAATAGGTGTCTATTTATAACTCAAATCATTGAATGAATTGAATCAATTTATTATCTTACAATGTAAGTTCTTTTGTGAAATGTTGATTTAATTTTCTTTACTGTATTTGGATAGCTAAACCGAGCATGTACAGTATTTCTGTCTCCAGACTAGTCTATAGTCGGATTGTATTCATAAACTTTGACCAGGGAAAAAATTCACATTTATTTCTCGGAGGCTACTTTTCCAGCGTGCCTGCGTGAAAAAAACACTCCAAAATGTGATAATTTGCATTGAACTCTATCTGCAAATTTGAAAGGGCTCTTTTTGGCATTTTGGGTGCGTATTTGCCCTGAGCCCCCATGTACATGTATTTTGTTCACTTGTTTTTAACAAACTTTTAGCTTGTTTTCTGCTTAAATATTGTATTCATAAGTATGCAGTACTATTTCACAAGTATAATTCATCACTTTGATATTCTAGATATGATTTTGTATACACATGTTTGAATAATAATAGTCATAATAGTAATTAATACTGACTAATTATAATAATAACAGTAATACCCCTGATTCCTATAAGATTGATGGTGTGAATATATATATTTTTTTATAGAACAGGGTGTGACAAATTAAACATACTGTCCATTTTCTCTGCCATTGTGGATATATTTTTGAGTTTTGACTCATAATGCAGACATTCAGACTAGCATGTGGTTTGCAGTATTGCCTTACATAACACGATCCCGTTAAAAAACTATAAGAGGATACGCAACACCCTAGTGTTATGTATCGTTTTCAATTTGTAATATAGTAAGAGGTGAAATATCACTTTTCTTATTGAAGGAGAACACAAATGCTAATTTTTACTAATGCGTGCAAATTGTTTATATATACATTGTACTTAAATAGATTAAATAAATTTTAATTATATAGACCTGTACACTTGCTTTCAAGTCATATTGAATTATCATGGAATTATCTGTGTACAATAGGTTCATTACTTGCAGATTTTATTTCACCTTTGATTTTTGTACACTTTCTGCCGCGCTCCAATAGAAGTTAAAGTTTAGAGCATTGTTTACCGTTTACCATACCATACTATTTTTTGCAATCCCATTAGAGTCTCGATACAGGGCCCACCAGGTTCCCGTACTGTAGGCAATGGTAGGGACACTGATTTTCCGTTTCAAAAAAAGGCCTTTTCCGTTTCAGAAAAGCCTGAAAAACGGAAATTCCGTTTTGCCATAGACTTTGTACATGCGAAAAACTGCAAATTCCGTTTACATAGAACTCCATACAAAATTCAATGAGTAGGGTAAAATCATGATTTTCACCCACAAATCATCAAAATTTTGGGGGGGAATGTGTCATGCCTGATATCAGGAAGGACTTACCACAGGCCAGAGAGTAAATATCTTTAAAATTTATTCAATAATGATTAAGGCTGAGTTGGTTCGGTCGATCACACCGGTTCCCGACCGTCACCATCGGGTCCCGGTTTCGTGTTTTTTTTCGGAACGGGCTCCGAAAAAGATAAAAAAGGAGAAAAACCACCAAAAAAAAAAAACGATTTTTTTTTTTTTTTTTTTTTTTTTTTTTTTTTTTTTTTTTTTTTTTTTTTTTCTTTCCGTGTTTCCGTTTCAAATGGTAAATTCCGCGATTGTCCCTACAATGGGTTAACCCGTTCCTACAATGGGTTAACCCGTTCCCTGCTAGATTTTGCAATCCCCATACAGTTTACCCGTTCTTGACTGAGGGATCATGCCATAACTACTCCATAGACCCTAGCCCAAGTATTTTTGGGACCATTCCTAAATGGGTTACGAGATCTTGTACATTGCTGGGCCTACTAGGTTCCTGTAGGCAATGGGATGAGTTTGAGTGAAGGATTCTGGAGTTGTATGTATTCCAGTATTCCCACGGGAAGGACACATGTCTTCTTTTAGATGTCTTCTTATGTAGGTTTAACCTTGGTGCATTCACATCGGACAATGCCACTAAACCAACACTTGCTTTTTACAAAAAAATTCCTCTAAATTGTGTGATAACAACAGTACGATGTGAAAGGCATTTTTCAATACTCTTAAAGGTACATGTACACTTGAGTATTGGTACTTCCCGAACAAAAATTGTAAGGGTTTTGGTTGGTTTTTAATTCCATTTGAAAGTTCATTGAATAAAACATGTATAATGACAATCATTCCAATTCAAATGCTTTCATAGTTGTGAAAATACATACAGTACAATGCTTGTACACTTCTTTCAAAAAATGTCAAAAGAGGTTTTTAAATAGTTGTTGATGATATCTCTATTTAATTATTATTTTAACTAAACACCACATGCACAATTTTGTATGTAAAATGGTGTAAACCAGTGAGTTTTAGAAAGCGCCCTCTTGAGTTTTAAAGGCTCATTTTGAATGATAACAGGCTTTTTAATAGTCGTTTGTAATTGTGTATACATGTACCTTTCGAGCATGGTGAAGTTATAACTACATGTATTACCGTAATGAAATTACAGGTTTCGGTTACTAAAATTCAGTTTGACCATAACTCGATCAACTATCCCTTTAAAGATTGTCAAGCCTGAGGATGCTACGCTGCAGATCGACATTTTGAACTAGGCTAGTTTGTGCACGCACTACATAACACTGAGCAAATGTGCGTTATGCACAGTGAGCAAGGCTTTCGCAAGATGGCTCTGGGCGTGTGATTTAAGAATCCGAACCACCTTTAACATTGCCCTATCTACTAAACCGATTCAAGACTATTTGAATTTAGTGTAACATGTATTCTCCATCATAGACCCAAGCTGGAGTACTTTGGTACCAGTCCTGAATGGGTTAAACAAGCCTCCACACTGATCTTTTTCTCTACTGGCCCGTTCGGGCAAGTAAAATCATACATTTTCGAATTTTACTTGCCCAAACAGACAATTTACTTGCCCGCTTACTTTTAAATCAGATTGTCATGTAAGGAACTGCATTCTATTCTCGTAAGAGAAATTTAAGTTGCCCGATTGGGCAAGCAAACTAGACCATTCATGAAATTTTACTTGCCCGACATACATTTTTACTTGCCCCGGGCCAGTGCGAGTGTCGAGCCCTGGGTTAAACCTGTCAGCCTCAAGGCATTGTCATTTCCATATGACCCATGGATAATAACATTTGTAGCTTATATGGTCTTTTTATCAAATTACCCATGAAATTAATGAGGGTAAAAGACCCATTTATGAAACTACATGTTAACGTTCGGGTGCAATGTGAATGAACAGGATATTCAACTTGTACATGTACATGTTACATGTAGACCAAACAAACTATGGAATTTGAACATAAATGCACAAAGGCTTGGTCTAGGGAAACAGTCTCTGCGCAAAGATCTGGTCCAAGAAAAGGTCTTACATGTATGTGTATGTTGTATGTACATGTACATGTGTAGCCATGTGGTCCATGGAACTTGTTGTTATCTTGTGTTGTCTAGCCTAACAATACAGTCTCTGCATAAAGACCTAGTCCAACTTCAAATGATAGGTCCGATGTGTATGCTGTACATGGAACTAATAAAAGGGTGACACATTAAACTGTCAACTTTGTGTTGTCTCTTTCGTCTGATAATGGTCATGTAGTCTCTTTGTCACTTTGTGACAGACTTTGTCAATATGTTTGTTTACTATGGAGCTGAGACTCAGTGAATTTCCTGGTTAGGAATTCCAGACTTCTGGTAATTCCGTGTAATTAAAGAGAATCAGTAATTTTGTCCAGATCAACCAAATCTCTGAAACTCCAACTTTTTTTCTTGTGCCTTAAACATGCTTGTTTCCTGTATTGCACATTTTGAGAATCTTTGGATTTCAAAGTATCCTTACAAGTACGTACATTGTATGTAGGTCACTTTCAACTGTGTACTAACGTACAGGCGTCGCAATGAGATAACAAATGGCAGATTGCATTGTATGGTTCTAGAATAAGCATGCATACATTGTATTTACAAACAAGAGACTCACATTATCTTTGCCTGCCAGAACATAGACACAACCATAACTGTCTTGAATCCAATTTAATTTGAAAATCAAATGAGAGTCAATTCAATAGAGAGCCTGGTCCCTGTAATTAATACAAGTGGAAGTTGTACTACTGAAACTTGTAAGAAAAAACAACAACTGAAAAATGGATTAATGTGTCCGCTGTTGTACAGCATCTGTGTTCATTATTGTAGACGGAGCATACTGCATTTATATGCAGAAACACACATTTTGAAACCAGAGACAATTTTATCAACATACAAAATTACAAATGCATCAATGCATTGTACCTGCAGAATAAGAATACTATTCTAAACAGAGCGTACTACATTACATATATTCAGAAACGCACATTGTGACACCAGAGACAATTTTATCAACATACACAATTTACAATTTGCATCATTTGTACAGCATACAAATACTATTCTAAATAGAGCATACTACAAGAGAAATATAGTGAAACAAAAAATGCATTTTTATCAACATACAAAATTTACAAATGCATTAAAAATGATTGTACAGCACTATTCTAAACAAAGCCAACTATGCAGAGAGACACACACACACACACATTGTTTTTTTCCCAAACATACCACAATTGTAGGAAGGAAGTCTCATAAATAGTGCCAGTCATCGCCCCAGTAGCGTAAGACAAAACTAATTGAATCACGGTAGTCGGCAATCACGTCCAACTGCTTTGCTGATCTAAGGTCAAGTACCTTACGAAGAATGCTACCAACTTACTAACTTTCTGAACACCTAATAAACATGTACAAGTATGTCTTGTTTTTGAGATGGTTTTTAATCCCTTCCTCTGCTCTTTTGACTTGCTTTCTTTAAATTTCATCGAAACGTTGTCCAACCTGAAGTACTTTATCTAAATGCGGCCCACTTACAGCGATATCACGGTTTTACTGAATACATACATACTAGACATGTGTGTAATGTTTTGGGAGTTAAAACAAAAATCCTTTCTTTGCTCTTGTGGCTATTTTGGTTTGCATTTTTTTTTTGCCAATTGGTGTCATCCTACATGTAGTCCAGCTGTTTCTTGGTCTAAGGTCGTGTACCCTACAAACGCTACCGACTCCTTGGTCTTGTCTTGGCATACATAATTAGGTTTGCTTGACTGAAAACCTGGTAGACCGCCGGAGTCACAGCGTGAAATTACGTGAACGTGAGGTTAAATACATTCTAGAGTATGATCTAGACAATTAGATTTTTGAACAACAAACATTTTCCAAAGCATGGTACTCTGCATAGGAGTACCGAGGGGAGGGGTGGGGGGGGGGGGGGGGGGGAGGGGGTGTTTGGGGTGTTCAACACCCCCCTTTAGCGAAAAAAATTACTTTGTTAGGTAAATAGGTATATACTAACATACCCCAACTACGCCACTGAATGGAGCTAAAACACCCTCCTTGAACAAAATCCTGGGTATGTTTATGGTACTCTGTATGTCCTATACATGTGCTTTTTGTTCTGAGGTCAAGCACCGTTGAAGTTTTACCGAATGGCATTCAATCCATACCATTACTTTCTGCACATTAGGTATATTTCTAATAGTTGTGAACGTTCTAGAGTATCTTAACAATTAGACTGTTGAACAACAAACATTTTTCAAACTATGGTACTCTGTAATAAATGTCCTTGTTCTGAGGTCAAGTACCTTTGAAGTTCTACCGAATGACATACAATCCACACCATTACTTGCTGCAAACTAGGTAGCTTTCTTTAATAGTCGTCAACATTCTAGAGTATACAATTAGATTTTTAAACAACAAACATTTTCCAATTGAATAATGGTACTATGTTAGTCTATAATAATGTCCTATGTATGTTTTAAGGTCAAGTAACTTTGACTTTGGCATACAATCTATACCATTTACTTGCTGCAAACTAGGTAGCTTTCTTGTCGTGAACATGCATAAAATGTGGACAAATTGGTTTATTTGTGATTTATTGTTATGGAAAATTAGATTTTGAATGATACACATATTTCCTGTAAGACACAACATTTATGAAGTTTGTATTTAGGTTTTTAAAACCCTTTCCATGCCCCGTTTGCTAATCAAATAATCAGAAACCTTAACAAATTTGTTTAATAGTACAGTATTGCACTCACAAAGTGCAGGATTTGAATATTGTTTTGTATGGTTTTGTATTGAATAATGTGCAAATTATATTCAGTTCATTTTTGAATGTATTTAATAAGAAACAAATCTACTTACGATGATCAATTACAGTCAAGCCTGTGACCACTCAAGGGAAACAAGAAAAGTGGCCACTGTAGACAGGTGACCTCTATAGACAGGTTCCACTACATTTTCTCTGCAGGGGATCACTTTTGATGGCCATTATAGGCAGGTTGGCTGCTATAGACAGGTGGCCACTAAGGCAGGTCTGACTGTACGTTGATTCCTTCTTACCCTCCTGTGAATTATGAATGTATATTTTGTTTGTGATAAAGATGAATTATTTGTCATAATTAAGTTTTTGTTTCTAACTTGTTCTTTACAGCTTGAAGATTGTGGTCTACAACTCTCTCATAATGGAACATATTTGGATTTAGAACAGTCTATAGATGACCAGCGGGATGACTTTGAAGGCTTTGAAAAGAAGTAAGTTTTTATTTATTTTAGTTATAATCACATCTTCAGATTACACTTTATAAGCCATAAAGAGATGATTCATTCTGTTGTATATTCAGGACTAATTAACTGTAGACACCAGTCAAACATACACATATACATGTACATGTAGTATGTTACATGTTATACCAAAATGTATTAGTCATGAAACAGTATAAAAGTAGCCTTCAATGTTGTACACACAGATGCAATCAAAGAGGAGGAACATGGTTCTGGTTTTAATTTGATATTGAGTTGAATGTATTTAATTTGGTTAACCCCTTGACTACGGGAACCGGGTGAACTGTGTACAAGGTCTATGGGGATTTCACAAACTCGTAGGAAACTGATAAATAGTAAATTTTAGTTTCTTGTTTGTTATGCTCTTTATAAGAATCATATTATTGATATTAATTATCCTTATTACATTAATGCTATTCAGATATAATTATAACAATTTGATGGCAAGTTATGAGTAGCAGCAGCTGTAATTAATTACTGTACAGCGGAAAGTATATTATAGTGAGGTATTCCAGTAGCCCAGTCCCATGTGTACAACAAGTGGGTAGGTAACTGCTGGGGACACGAGAAAATCCCAAGAATTCTACGCAAATCCAATACTTCCTGTCAGCTGAAGCCCTAATAAGCCTGAATACATTGACACAGTTATGCTGGGTAATTAACCCATACTGTAACACACATGGGAACCTGGGGGTGTTTCACAAAGACTCAAAGTTGATCTCAACTCTTAAAGTTGGACCCAACTAAGATTCAACTACTATGGAAAGCCAATTCTTTGTACAATCTTTTAAAAGGCATACATTTTTTATTGCAAATGAGTAATATGTCTTATTATCAAGGAACCTGGCGGGTGTTTCACATACAGTAGATTCAAAGTTGAACTCAACTCTAATTTGGGCCTTACTACTATGGAATGCCATTAGATTCTTTGTAAACTTTTTGGACTAGTTCTTTGAAAAGGCATACATTTTTACTTCAAATTAGTAATATTTGTTATTATCAAGGAGTCTTGAGGTTATTGATATAATACATTTTTGTTGGAAGTTTGAAATATTTGTATATTTTTGCTTCTGAATGTGTTTTATTCCAGGGCTACAAAATAGCTTTGCATAGTTTTTAGGTCCAACTTAGAGTCAAATTCAACTTGGAATCTTTGTGCAACACCCCCTGGTGTTCCATGTATAATGTCTATGGAAGATATGGTATCCCGTAGGCAAAGGGTTAGATTACTTGTATGCGTATGACTTGCTAAGCCATGGAAAGGTCAATTGTGTTAATACTGTGTGCACAGAATTCATGTATGTTGAGCAAATAAATGAACTCATAAGTAGGGTTTGTTTACAGTGTAAACAGTTCAATTTCATTACAGACTGCTTACATACGATACATGTAGTGCAATCATAATAATACTAATGCCAACAAAGCAAAAATTAATTTTTAAAAACCATTATCACAATACAATACAAAGTCTACTAAGCATTTTGACTGGATGTGAATAATTTACTTTGTAGCGATCATCATATGTCCCCATAATATAAACATACATTTTCCCATTAAAAAGATTCTTAGAAAGTTCTACTTTAAATAACCAGAGAAATAGATAGAACTAGTCAAAACACATCAAATTGTTAGCCCCCCCAAAACGCCAAAAAAAGATTCAAAATACAAAAGCCCCCCCCCCAAAAAAAAAAAAAAAATTCAAAATACAAAAGCCCCCCCCCCCCGCAAAAAAAAAAAAAAAATTAAAAAAATTAATAAATACAAAAAATAAATTAAAAATAAATAATGAAAATCATAGAGAAAACACAAGCTTGACAAAAAAAGCCCCATATTGAAAATATCTCAGACATTTTAATATCCATTACTGTATGTAACATATTACTGCATACAAATAAATGAAGATCTTTACCAGAGACGTTCCCCGAAATGACATGTTTACGTTTGTTTTGATGTCACACCCAGTTTGGCGGAAGGTTTTTCACTTGTATCGAGGATTCAAATGTAAGAAACACATGTCCCAATTGATTTGTTTAGCAAGCACTAGCTTACAGTATACACTGCATATATTGAACGTATCTGATTTTAAGTGGGTTATATCACAATTGATTTATTTCTAAGCAAGCACTGGCTTTAAAGGGACAGATCCACTTTTACAAAACGTCTGAACAGCTTTCAGTTGACGGATGGGGATCAATGTAACACGCAAAAAAAAAAATCAGAGCGAACAGCCCTCTAATTTGGATTCTACGAATGAAAAACGAATGCGTCCCTCCATTTTAACTATATATCGGTCAATAAAGGAGTTCAACTGATTTAGCATAATATTGCAACAATATAGTACTAATTCTCGTAAAGGTATTGTGAAGCCGACATTTGTTAACGTATGTCACGGAAAAAGATCTCAAAAAGAAAGAATATATAATTACATGTAGTCAGTTTAAGCGAAGTTTGGGTATTTTGCTTGGTAAACGCTCACACATTAGTACTTATGCGCGGCTCACGTAGCTAGCGCGGGTCACGTAGGGGTCATGCATACCGATCTGGCACTCCGTGAAATCTATGTACGAACTTACTCACTCGGCCGAAAATACGTATGTACATAATTAACCGACGTCCCTCAGTTTATTCAGTTTTAGGTCTATAACTCCACGAAAAAGAGATTTCAAGCCCTATTTTTTTCAGGCATGCTATTAAATGACATTTCCTTTCATATAAGACAATAACCTCGCAACTTTTGAATTTTGGCTTGCAAAAGTGGATCTCTCCCTTTAAAGAATGTTCTTCACATTTTTTAAAGTTAAAATTTTTTGGAATCAATTTGTAAATGGTAATTAAGTTACTTCCTGTTGTTTTACGTTATATTTTAGCTTTGTTCTAGTTGTGTATTAATGTTGTGATATTTGTTTCAAATATATAGAACATTGAACCTACAGTTTACACTGCATTCATGAACATATATCTGATTTTAAGGGGTTATATTTTTATCAATTATTTCACAATTTATTTGTTTAGCAAGCATATAAGTTTACACTTCACACACATGAAACATCTGATTTGATGGGGTTTTTTATGGCTGTGTAAAGGTCATATATATTATAGTGTATAATTGTCAAACAGCACGAATTGATGTACAGTATAATGATGATAATAAATAATGATAATAATGACAGTTATATGATATCGCTATAAATCATTTATATCTCTCTTTTAGGGGCAGAAATGCTGTTGTTCTGCGAACGCAGCTCTCTATCCGGGTACATGGAATCAAAGGTATGTCTCTCAAAGATGTTTGTACTGATTTGTGTACATTTGTCTCTTTTGCCATTTGTGCACGCATAACCCATCAAGTTTTCCTCTACAAATTGGCAACTCTGAATGTTTTTTCTACCTTTTAATGACAAAAAAATAGGTGGAAAATATTTAGTAAGGACAATTTAAGACAAATATAAAGTGACTTTGCCTCAAAGTTGCCAATTTGAACGACAAAATCTGTTTTTGAAATATCACAATGTGTTTTGCTCTTTCTCCTTGTAAACTTCATGTAACTTTTTTTATCTTCTTGCTGAAATGTAGGACTACCAACCCACAAATATGTGGGACACCGTCCTTGATGAGATAATCAAAGTTTGATGAGTAATGATCTATCATGAAGATGTTTTATGATGAATCAAGTTATCCCTGTATACTATTGTGGCACCCCTTCAAATAACCTCCAAAAAGACTCTTAAATCTTCTCCTCAACGACTCTAAAATGTTATTTGCGTCTGCTTCACGGATTTTTTGTCAACATCCGCATCCTTTGACTGTATTCACCTTGCGTTTAATTGCTTTTGAGGCTGAGGCTGTGTTAAGTGCGTGTTTGTGATTCCTGCCTTACAAAGTACAAGTACATGTAGGAGGCAGGTACTACATGTAGATTGATACAGAGTAGATGTCTGCAGACCAAATTCATGGATAGAAAATAAACAATATAATTCAGAATGGGTACCCTCACCCATAATAATGCCAATGATGCCAACAATATTTTTTGGAGTTTAAACCGAACCCTCGTTGACTTTCAAATTGGCAAAATTTGGTATGTTTGTGAAGGAAATGTTACTTTTTCTGAGGATATTAACTTAATCCGCGATATAGATGTTGAAATTTGACTTAAAAAGTCTTCGAAAATGGGGCAAAAGAGAGCCGTCTCGTTGACTGAAATTCGCTCAACGATCGTCCTGAAAATCGTGACGTCACCGGTTGAATGGGCCCGGCCGATCAGCTGATCAAGCAAAGCGACGCGCGTGCATTGTATGTACTGCATGTGTTGTGTATATTGCTTTTTGATAACGTACGATCGAGCTCGACAGTTTTATTTCGAGGAAAATGGAGGAAATACTCTCGAACTGAGTTTCGCAATGGATTTTTCCGAAGAAGATGAAGAAGAGGACAGGAATGATTCATCAGACAGCGACAATGATAACGGGGATTTGGGAGACTTGGCGCTAGTTCACTATTGTACCCGCACTCCGGTGTCGGCACGCTACGCTACGCTACGCTGCGCTCGTGAAGAGTATACGGTACCATACGAAACAAATTAATGTAACGTACCCCAAAACAACTAAGTCTTCGACCATTGCTCAAATAATGGTCATGATTTCAAAGTAGTTACACAAAACAGGTAAAAAAGATAACTACTTTGAAATCATGACCATTATTTGAGCAATTTTTTGAAGATTTAGTTGATTTTGGGTACGTTACATTTGTGTTTCGTAGGGTACTCTTCACGAGCGCGGCACGGCCAGCTAGCGGGGGTAGCGTGCCGACACCGGAGTGCGGGTTTCAATGCGCCCTTTCCCCCAGCAGTTTTCCCGGCAAACTAGTGCATGGACATGGTGCAATTCGCTATACAATTGCCGCAGCCATACGCCAGATCGACAAATCTATCACTTTCATGGCCTCTTCGACATTATTAGTTATTTTTCACTGTCGGCTTAGAATGCCGACAGAGAAAAATACAATATAATGTCAAAGTCAAAGAGGCCATGAAAGTGATAGTTTTGTCGATCTACCATACGCCATGCACCTTTTACCGACTTTGCGACTCGAATTCAACTTTGTCGATACTGGCGAACTCGCGATTTCCACCTCAAAACCATGCCTGAAATCTTCACTTCCTTCAGACATTTCCACCATTCTCCGATTTTGCAGATATCAGGTCGAATCTAACAAGAAAAATGACATTGACAAGGACGGCGTTCTATCGATTGAGCAGGGCAGCATAACTCGCGCGAGCTGGACTGGGGGATCGTTGGGGGAGGCAAAGGGTAACTATGGTACTACCGCTCTACCGTCCGCGACCGCCGTACGCGGGGTGGTTTGGGCCTATTCAACCTGTGACGTCATCAAATTTCTCTGCACCAAATCGCCGTCAAACGGCGAAAATCGGGGTTCAGAATAAGAGTTTAAATTTGCTTTTAATTGTTTTCTGGGCGGTGTTAGGGCTTCAAAATTAACCTTTTCATGCTCAGTATGTTCTCAGCTTTCAGAAGAGGTACAATATGCATATTATAGGATTTTCATTGAGTTTTCGGTTTAAGTATTCAGAACAGTTTGGAATAATACAATGTATTATTTACTCAATAAATAAGTCTTTAATTCTTGAAAATACTCTGGCTTGGGAGTATGGAGAAATTGTGTTATACCCAAATCAAATCAAATCAATTCAAATCATCTTCAATGAATCAAGAGAAGTGTGAATGCTGTGAAAGGATTAGACTGTATATTTTTATCAAGTGTTTACCAACAGACCCTTGTGAATGCACCCCTGTCTTATGATTTGTTTGTTATTAGTCTGTACAGGTCAGGATCAGACTTAAAAAGTAATCCAGAGCTAACGAAGCAATGCTTACTGTGAAGGGATTAGATCTTACTCACTGACTCTTGTTATTTTTAAAACAAAAAAATGTGTGAACTCAACCATTGCTAATGATGATAACAATAGAAGTGAGTAAAGTCTGTGCATGCTGAGATGATACATGTAGTCAACAGTTCATTATTTTATGAAAATTGTAAGAGGTACATGAAGTGTGAACACATAAAAACAAGAAGATTCAGATATGACCCATCTTTTGTCAATCGTTCTCATGGTTTAGAATCTACCCCCCCCCCCCCGACTTTAAGAAGAAGTTTTAGGATTGTACTACAACGTACTGTTCAGTATGTATTACATTTTTGGACACTTGGAATACTCCCTTTAAGATAAGTGTGAACACCTCAGAAGGATTATCCCAAGAGGTTACTCATTGTTTTTTTCCACAAACTCTTGTTGTGCGAACCCAGTCCTGACTAATGGAAACAGCCTTAGTTGTTAAAAGTAAATTACACACTTAATGTACTGTTCGGTAGTTTTGTTTACACTCAGACTGATGTCTTTAAGATAAGTGCGAACACCACAGAAGGATTATCCCAAGAGATTAAAATTTGTTTAAAAAAACCTGTGGTGGAAACCCACCCTGACTAATGAGGACAACCGTGCATGTGGTTTGTAAAGTGTTTAGTAGAGCACTCAGACTGATTTCTTTATACTTCAGTGTGAACTCCACAGAAGGATTATCCCAAGAGGTTACTCATCGTTTGTCAAGAAACCCTTGTTGTGGGAACTCAGCCCTGACTAATGAGGATGGGTTAAGTCTTAAGAGGATATCCTGGTCTGGCAATCCTAGCTCCTAGTGCTAGGCTCCCCCCAATCCCACCAAAACATAGACCTTGGCACAAGACTGAGGTTAACATTTCAGAATCTCAAAGGGAACAGGTTAACCCTTACGAAGCTGGAGTCGAGTGTAAATCTGGATACAGGTTTAATATGTCGCTGCTAGCTGCTAGCCCTCTTAATCCCATAAAAACACCAGACCTTGACACAAAAGGGTTATACAGTTAAAAACTGTGTGTACACTCTTACAAAGCTAAGGGTAAATCTGCATATAATTTCAAGTTCAACTTGCAGTTGTTTGTAATAGCTCTGCCTACATATGTCCCTCCTAAACACCTAGGCCCCGTTGCAGAAAGAGATACAATCGATTGTAAGTTACGATTGATCGTAAGTCAGGAAATTTACGCTTTTAACCAATCAGATTTGTGCATCTAGGACACGTGATCTGACTTACGATTAATTGCAACTTACAATCGATTTCTGCAACGGGGCCCAGGCCTTGGCACAAGAGCATTAGAAGAGCTATTAACCCTTACGAAGTGTAAAACTGGATACAGGTTTAAAGGCATATATGCGTGGGTTATAAAGGGTAGTCAGCAAATTCCAACTCGACTCCACCGTAATCTCTCGAGGTAAACTCAAGATATATGTTGGATCGATCGAAGAGAGGTGCCTCGAAATATCTGAACAAAGGCCTTCTTATGAAATTGCATGCAGCAAACAAATTTCTCACGCTGTCACCTAGCCATCAAACGGCGGCACTTTGAAGTCGGTTGCGGTTAAGCGTGTTATGTGATATTTTCGCTCGTAAAGATCTCTGATGGATCTCCATTCGACTAGTACAAACATTCCGAACGCGACTATTTTTAATGCATTTTTGACTCGGGTATTCAAAAATGGGACAGTTTGCGATCGCTACTTATAACTGAGCCAATGGGGATTACGTACCGTGCGTAAAAGTGCGCAAGATGGATCCATGCGTCTAATAACCCACGCATATATGCCTTTAAGATGTTGCTGCTAGCTGCTAGTGCTTCTAATCCCCCAATACATCAACCCTTTGCAGAAGAGGGTTATAATAACACCAACCCTTGCAAATCTGGGGGTTATACTGGACGCTGTTTCCAGCCATTGCTGTTCGCTGCTAGCTCTCCATATCCCACCAAAACATTAGAACTTGGCACATGTAAGTTAGGACATCTATCAACCCTTTCTAAGCTTGGGGTCAAACTGGATACAGTTTTTAGCCTGTGATGTTAGCTGCTAGCTCTCCCAATCACACCAAAATATCAAAACTCTGCAAAAGAGGCTTATGCTGTAACATGGATTAACCCTTACAAAGCTGGGATGTGAATCTGGATATAGTTTTAGCTGTTACTGTTGGCTGGCAGCCCTCCAAATCCCACCAAACCATATCAGCCATTTGCTGTATAGAGGGTTGGAACATTTCATAACCCTTACAATGCTTGAGTGAAAATCTGCTAATTAACACATTTGCTGCAAACTGATGGCCATCCCAATCACACTTGTAAGAATGTTGTACCTTGGCCGCAATTTCCTGGAGAGTTGTGAAGCAAATTAACTGATATGCAAAGCTGTTGTGTGAACACTTATATCTCTGTATGTACGAGCCTGATTTAGCGTGAGCTAACGAGGGCTTGATTCCATGAAACTTTAATCAAATTGCCCTGGGCAAAGGGTTAAGGTCTTGGCCATCTTGTCTATGATGACATCACCCCCTGATGTCTTTACTCAGTCTCTGACCTTAAATAACATTATATAGTATTTGTTTCTCATTTAGAAGAGACACCCACTCAGGACGACTACTAATTTAAAAGAGGATGTCCTGTAAAAGTAAAAGTACAGATGACAGGGAGAGGGAGGGAGATACTGTTCTTGGCAAAATGACAAAAGTTTCATTCATGAAAAAGCAGAGCTCTAGAACTCATCCAGCCAAAACTACTCCTGCTGATCACTGCCACTTGTTTTTATCAAAGTTTCTTCAAGTTATTTCTGGGATATACAGTGTAATACTTTAAAATAAATGGACCTTCCTCAAGTCTTAAGCTTACAGTGTAGTCTCCGTTATATTGTTCTAAGGTAATAGTTAGAATGATGTCTATTCAATGTTTTATTAACTTGAGTCATGCATACCATATTAAAGATAAAGAGCCTTACAAATTTTCCAGATAATAAATATCAAATTCAAAATTTGGGAATATCAAAAGTAAAAGAGAGCTAAGCCTTAATTGGGTTTATAAAATGATCCCCAACATCAAGCATTCAAGATTAGTCGATTGTAATTTGTTATACCTTTCGAGCATGGTGGAGTTATAACGATTAGTTTGTAATGTTATTGTGCAGGTTTTGTTTATTACTAAAGCTCAGCCTTATCAAAACTGTACTACCCCTTTAAACCACAACAAAATAACTTGCTGCTCTTCTCTTTTCTCAACTAACATCTTTCTCTCTGGTTGTGAATAAATATTTCTGGTATGTTCATGTATGTACTTTAATTTTCGTCCCATTGTGATTTGAAGAAAGTTCCCCAAGCGACCTTGCACTTCTGGTCATGTAACTCTGAGTTGCTTAGACGGTTTCCCCAAGCTATGTTACATCTGAGGGGTGTTTCACAAAGATACAATGTTGAACTTAAGTTAAACTTAAGTTGAACTTAAAATTATGGAAGGCCATGTGTAGCCTTGCAATAAAACATATTCAAATTTTTTTTTTAATGCAAGTATTTGAGTTTTTCAGCAAATATGTATATATCAATAACCTCAATGCCCCTTGATAATAAAAAAAACGTTACTGATTTGTATCAACATTTTTGCCTTAAAAAAAGAACTCTAACAATTTAAAAACAAACTGATGGTTTTCCATAATTGTTAGGTCCAACTTTGAGTTAAGATCAACTTAGAATCTTTGTGAAACACCCCCCCCCTGGTCATGTAACTCGTGAGTTGAGTAGAAGGTTTCCCCAGCTACGTTACATCTGGTCATGTTCAAATGAGTCATCTCTACGTGAAGGTGATTGTATCGGGTCTCTATAAAGCAAAAATTATGTACTATGGTCTAGTATAATGTAAGTATGTATACATGTTCAAGTAAGACTATAATGTGAGGGAAACTATGATGTAGCCACTTCACATAAATGGTATTCCATACCAGGAAATATATATCCAGTAATTAATTAACCATCAATTAAAAGCTGTTTTGAATTGAACTCTGAGAATTTACAAGAGCTCTGTACATAGTGATTTTCTAGAGCTCTGCTAGGCATTTCTAGATGTGGTTAGATTAGTAAATTAATGACACAAAGTCCTGAATTATTTGTTCACTATGCAAAATATGAAAATGCTAAAGCAGCGAAAGCCACAGTTAGGCATGTTAAGGCCCATGCATTTTAACCCCTCCTGTTGGATTGAGGTTAGGGGATTAGCAGACAATGGACTGCCCCCCCCCCCCCCCCTCCCATTTAACAAATGAAAAAATGAAAAATTGCAATACAAAGAATATAATATGAAAACTTTCAAGTTTCAATCCATTTTATAACTTGTATTTTCCAAGCCGCAAGTACAAGTAAGCATGTGAAGGGCCATGTGTGGTAACCCCTCCTGTTGGCTTGAGGTAAGGGGATAAACAGAAGAATGCCCCCCCCCCCCCCCCCTCCAAACAAAATAATAAAATAAAATAAAAATAAAAATAAGTATAAAATAAAATTAAATAAATAAAAATAAAAATTGCAATAATAAAAACTTTCAAACTTGTATTTGCCAAGCCGCATGTACATGGCATATGAAGGTCCATGCATGTTCACTCCTCCTGTTGGATTGAGGTTAGCCATTGGATTAGCCGACCGTGGACCTGCGGGTATGCAAGGGATTAAAAGTTTAAAACTAGCAGTGATTCAGTCATGATTCTGATATGTCGCAAGACTTGCAACGGGGGACCTCTAGAAGATTTGGACCTACAGGTACATCCATGTAATAATTCATTGGATAATAATACTAATTTGCGCTTATTAAGCGCTACAGTACATAACTGCAGGCTACATGTATTATCATTATTATTATCTTTATTATTATCATGTACTAATGTACTTTGATTTTTGTTGAGGGATATGAACGGGATTTATGAAGATGACTACAGGTATGTGTGTTCAAACATGATAGTACTGTTGCATACCAATAGGGAACTTTAGACCAGTAAAAATGTTATATTACTTAAAGGGATCTAGTAACTTTGTTGACATGTGCAAAAAGTGATGAATAATTTGTATAATGTGCAGTTTTGTGATCTGTTATGTCTTCTGAGCATTGCGTGAACATTTATATGGCTGAGGAATGAGCAAATATGCAAAGTGATATCAGATATGCAAACTCATTGCACTGATTTTGTACACAGCCTGTTTTGACTATCCAGTGGATAGTTATAAATCTGAACACTTCAATAGTAATTATCTTTCTAACGAAAGGGAAATTAAAAAAAACATAACCTGTTCCATGCTTCCATTGGTGAAACTGTCAATACAACAAGGTATGAGAAAACCACTAGATTTCTAAGTACGTTTTGTGAATTTGGACAATGTTACTACATGTAGATTATCTCCCTTTAATAACTTGAGAATGTTTTAATGTGCAAGGGATTAAATTAATGCTGTACTATGATTCAGCCATTATACATAGCACTTTATAGCAAGCCGTACAATCTCAAGAACTGTAATGTACATTATATACTGAATGCTATTCGAGGTTACCATGTAATGATACTGTTTTTATATTAATGTGCAGAAAAAAATATCACAAGAGATCTGGAAGTGACTATCTGTGATTATGCGATGACACAGAGCTTTACATCATGAGACAAAGCTCTAGGGCATAATTAACTCATTCAGGACTGATTGGTTTGTCAATAACGTGTATACTACATAGACCCAAGCCCCAAGTATTTTTGGAACTATAGCCCTAAGCGGGTTAATATGTCCCTTTGAGGTTCTGAAATCCCCCTAGACTTTGTACATAGCCCACCTGGTTCCTGTAGCCAAGGGGTTAATACGGCATGATGTGTGATTTCATGAACCCATTTGTAATGAATTGCATTCTACATAATCTACTCTTGTAGTTCAACAGAAATATCAGCTGCCCGATCGGGCAATATAAAAACTAGACAATTTACACAATTTTACTTGCCCGACATCAGTTTTTACGCGCCCCGGGCAAGTGTCGAGTCCTGCTATACTATTATGACGTGATACACCTACATTTAGTTCAGTCACAAGATCATAATTTATTTGGGAATTTTCTAGTTTAGTCCCGATTTATTTATTTATCTAGTTTCATTTTACTTCACAAGGGAACCGTTACTCACCCAATGGCTGTTTTTCAGACGGTCCCTGAATAAAAACAATACTGTATACATCAAAGTACAAAAGATTAACACAGTATTTACAATTATAAATAGAAGACAACAACATAATTTTACACAATTTAGACAAAATAAAACAAAACAAACAGTTCAACAACATAAAAAAAAGAAGGAACAAAATTACCCGACTGTGAAGATCATAATTTATGTGGGAATTTTCTACATCCACTCAGCTCCTCTGTTTTCTAGGAAGTCATAATTTCAGGAATAAATTTGAAATATTGCTATCAAAATTGAGGAGAGCAGGCCCACATGTATTTATTTCCTGTGGCTAGACTATTTATTGTCTTTTGATAGGCGGTCATGAATCAGACGTGCTGGTCCTAAAAAGTGGATAGAGAATATTACCATTTTCCTTCTTCTTCCAAACTGTAATTTATTTCCACAAGTTTATTTCTTACAACTTACAAGTATAGCTGTGATTTTAAAGATATGTATCATGTAATGCCATTTATTTTGATAATGATTAATTTTCTTCATAATAAGACAGAACTTGCCTTTATGACATAATCTTATTTATTTGTATACTTGTTCTATCATAAACAAACTATGTATACTAGAAAGTTAAAGACATTGCTTTATTGTTTTATCTTTTTTTATCTTTTTGTTTTCATTCATAACTTAAATCCCTGATGAAAGCCTCACGGGCGAAAAATTTGGAAACAATGTTTTCACACAATGTTTATTCAACATTATGTTCTAATATTGTATACTGATATTATATACTTGTATACCTATACTTTTTAAAGGATTCATGAATCAGAAATTTATATAATTCACAGATAAATCATCTTGACAAAAGCCTGGCCCCTGCTACATTTTGTTCTACTATTTCAAATAATGATATATACTTGTATACTGTTTTAATAATACTTGTATATAATGACATACCGTAGAACACCATCGTCAAGCACCCCCAAGCACCAATATGCATCTTGCTTTTAAAGAGCGCCCGCTCTCTGTCCAAACGAGAAACTTTAATCAAGAATGCAAATAATGGTGAGGAATATTTATGAGGATAATAATGGAGGTGAATCTCATGGAAACGTCTTTAAAAGCAAGATGCGTATAGGTGCTTGGGGGTGGTTGACGATGGTGTTCTACGGTATACTTTTTAAAGGATTCATGAATCAGAAATGTATATAATTTGTAGATAAATTGTCTTGACAGTAGCCTGGTTCCTGCTTTGCCTATTGTATGTACTGATAATACAGTACATATATATACAGACATATACTTTTTAAAGGATTCATGAATCAGAAATTTATATTAATTCACAGATAAATCGTCTTGACAATAGCCTGGCCCCTGCTACCTTTTGTTCTACTATTTTAAATACTGATATACTTGTATATCCTGTATATATACTTTTTAAAGGATTCATGAATCAGAAATTTATACTAATTCACAGATAAATCGTCTTGACAATAGCCTGGCCCCTGCTACCTTTTGTTCTACTATTTTAAATACTGATATACTTGTATATCCTGTATATATACTTTTTAAAGGATTCATGAATCAGAAATTTATACTAATTCACAGATAAATCGTCTTGACAATAGCCTGGCCCCTGTTTAGCCCCTTGATCTTCCTCCAGTGTATATTTAGCATCACAATCATATCCTCCCCCCCCCCCCCCCATATCCTCAAAAATCAAATTGTTATTTCTCAGACTGCATCCTCCCAGACTGCTCCGATTGTGGAAAATTTAACCCATTTGATTGCTGAAAATGTATCCTATTCGATTGCAGAAAATGTATCCTATTCGATTGCAGAAAATTTATCCTATTCGATTGCTGAACATTTATCCTATTCGATTGCTGATAATTTATCCTATTCCATTGCTGAAAATGTAACCTATATTCTTGTCTTTATAAATGGGGACCAGGTAGTAGGTGGAAGTCTTAATGTGGAGGGTCTTCTCAATGCCCATGAGCCAATTGCAAGGAATGCTCCCCAGGGAGTCAAAATGGTGCACACAATGTGTGATGATTTGCATCGTATTCCATGACTGGGGGTAATAATAGTGTAAAGCGCTTAGAGATATAGGCACTATATAAATCAAACCTATTATTATCATCGTTATTTTTCTTGGACTGGTCCCCAAAATACCCAGGCTTGGTTCAAGGAAAATGTACTTCTCCAAGATCAAACAATCTTGAATGTTTCAATAGCTATATATCTCCTCGGATGCTCTTTCAATGGCGGAAAGTTAAGCTCTTTCGCTTCATTGTGCTGTGTCCCTTGTTGCATATATCTACTGGTATTTTAAAGAGTTTTTGATGAATTTCTGCAAACGTTCTGAATATTAACCTAGAATTGTCATCAAAATAAAAATATTTTCATCTTACCCGAATGCCTAAGGGTTGCTTGAGTTGGGGAAAGTTTCATAATTTCCCTCCATCTTTATCGGTCCCTTGTATGTCTACCACTATTTTGCAAGGAAATATTTTTTTATCTCTGTAAAATACTGCATTAAAGGGACTTAGTAACATTGTCCAAATCCTCAAATTAAAATTTTAATTCTAGCGGTTCCCTCATACCTTGTTGTATTCGTATTAACAATAAAATCATGGGACAGGTTTCGGTTTTTCAAATTTCCCTTTCGTTACAAAGATATGTACGGTCGAAGTATTCAGATAAGAAAAACTCCGGGCGAGTTTTTCTTCTGTGTACAAAGTGAGTGCAGTGAGTTAGTGAATATCACTTTGTATTTTCACTCATTACTTGGCCATGCAATGTCCATTTGACTTGAAATTTTCACACTACCCTGTGGACATATGAGATAACAACAATATACATTGCATCAACCCTTCATCACTTTTTGCACATGTCAACAAAGTTACTAGATCCCTTTAACCAAGAATTATCATCAAAATCAAAATATTTTCATCTTACGTGATTGCCTAGAGGCTGAATCAATTGGGGAACGTTGATCGTTTTCCCTCCATTGTGTTGGTCCCTTGGTGTTTGTCTATCGCTGTTTGTATGGAATTTGTTAGAACCCAGAATTCCTTTTTCCCATCGAAAAGCAAAATATTTTCACCTGACTTGAATCCTTTGAGGCTGCTGTGGGTGTTTAGCTTCCCTCTTCTCTGGATTGCTATCTGTTTGAGACCTTTGGTTTTTGAAAATTCCTTGATATGATGAGACTTATCGTCACAGGCAAAGCCCATCACTGGAGAAAAAAAAATAAAAGAGGTTGAATGAGAAGATTCAGAAGAATAATTTTGAATGAAACAAAAGCAATAAAGCAGAAACTTTAGTGGACAAGTGACCTCTATAGACGGGTTCCATAACATTACTTTTCTCTGCAGGGGATCATTTTGGTGGCTATATACAGGTTATAGACAGGTGGCTGCTATTTAAAACAGGTTAGACTAAATAAGAAATGACCCCTGACATGCATCGTTTATTGTAGGAAAATTGTCTTTGCAAACAAAATATACAAACAAAAACAAAGCATTTTTCATTTAAATGTCCGAAGTTCAAAAGAAAGTCATTTGATTCAACTCTACAAGACTTCTCCATTGGGTGGAAGTTGAATTTCCTTGCTTTGTGTGTGGCCTGGCTAGAATCTGCTTAGTCTGAGAAAACTAATTGTTACACGTTCTTAAAGGGATAGTTCAGTTTTTGTTTTGGTTTGGGGTTTTGCTTCAAGAAATAATTCATTTGTGAGGTAATAAAAAAGTTAACTGTGTAATTATATCTGAATCAAAATAGGTTCAGAAACAGCTATTAATATCCATAAATATATATCTGATTACATTTGATAATGTATTAAAATTAAGCACAAGTTCAAGTTGCAAGAACTAGTTTGCAAAAATCAATCCTGCGTGGACTCCCAGCCTACATGTAGGTAGCCAGGGCAGGGGGAAGAGGAAGGGTGTTGGTAGGTTCAGGTGATGAGGCATCTGGCATGGGTGGCATAGCTATGGAAGGGGGGGGGGGGGGGTCACTATTAAAGGGCACTTGTCCCCCTCCCCAAATGCTTTGAGAAAAGCAATAGAAAACACATAAGGGTACCATTTTCACAATATAAATGAATAGATACATGTAATAGAAAACATGAGTACAATTTTTCACAAAAACAAGGAATACATAAGGTGTACCCCGGCCTTCCCCAAATTATTTGCATGCCCCACAATCAGTTCGACCATGCTACGCCACTGTCTAGAATTGATAGTTACTTCCAACCAAACTGTAGGTGCCTATACTGACTGAATAACTGTAAACAACATGAAAACATCAGAATAAACACCAAAGCTTTGTAAAAAAAATAAAAATAAAAAAATAATAGAAAAATACGAATGGAAACAAAAAATACCTCGTAATTGTTTTATACAAGGATGTAGACAAATCGACCACAACATGTACTTTTTTATTCTTGGGCATTTGTTTGTACATGTACCGTTTAGTTTAATTTGTGCGGGACCGTTTTATTTTGTGGTAGACTTTTGGTTCTTGCTCCAGTGGTGCGCAGATATTCTCTTTGCAATAACAGGCCGTGAACTCTTTTGTATAATCTCCTGTTTTTAACCAAAAATGTGTAAATTGTATTGTAGGTGAGTTCTAATTG